>JANHGB010004471.1:0-16187 GCA_026283785.1 Coracopsis vasa
CCTGCCCATGGCAGGGGGGTTGGAACTAGATGATCTTAAGGTCCTTTCCAACCCTAATTATTCTATGATTCTATGAATTCTGAGAAGTCATCAGTACCTGAAGGGGGCCTATAAGGATGCTGGGGAGGGACTCTTCATTAGGGACGGTAGTGGTAGGACAAAGGGTAACAGGTTCAAAATTAAACAGGGGAAGTTTAGATTATATATAAGGAAGAAGTTCTTTACTGTGAGAGTGGTGAGGCACTGGAATGGGTTGCCCAAAGAAGTTGTGAATGCTCCATCCCTGGCAGTGTTCAAGGCCGGGCTGGACAGAGCTTTGGGTGACATGGTTTAGTGTGAGAAGTCCCTGCCCACAGCAGGGGGGTTGGAAGTAGATGATCTTAAGGTCCTTTCCAACCCTAACTATTCTGTTAACTATTCTATTAACTATACCTTTAATACTGTGACTATGTGTAAACTTTTCTAAACAGAGAAGAACTGAAGAACATACAAATAACAGTGATTTGTACAGTTCATGTGTTAACTCGCAAGTGGTCTGCATGAACAGTTCTTCTACAGCTATTTGTCCGAAGTCTCTTTGTCACATTCGCAAAACTTGTTCATAATGTTGTTACTATAAAACATAGTGATGCCAGATCTATTGCCCTGTGAAACATAATTATGAGTTGCGGTATGTTCAGTGAACAATGGCAGTGAACTTTCTAAATTGTTTTAATATGCTGCAAATGTGAAATAATTGATGTTTAGATTTGTTGTGGGCAGGAAAGCTGGATTCCTCATGTTTGCAGAAGCCTAAAAGCAATCGTGAACATTCACAATGGCCAAGTCATGCTAACTTGGTTGTGGGTGTAGCTCAGTAGCAGCTACCAGAGGAGAGAGCTGAACAGAAAAAGAAGCAGTAAACTCTGCCCACATCCAGTCCAGTGAGATAGGCAGACAATTCTATCAGTCATTTTCTCATTACAAAAAGACCATTAATACAATGTCAGACAGCTTTGAGAGCTTGATCTCTGAAGCTAAAACAGTGATGCACAAAAAGTGGGAATGTTTCTACAGTGTATATTATTATGCAAGTATTATGCAAGATTATCCTCTATTGAAAAATAGGTATTTCATCATTTTTGAGGGTATAAACATGTCGTATCTAATACACTAATAAGAATTCATTCAATTTACAGCAAGGATATTTACAACCATAGTGACTACAAATGATCTCGGGGGTGAGTAAAGTCTGGAATTGCCTGTCTTTCCAAGGTAATGCAGTTATCTGGTCTCAGAAGAACAAACCATGGACTTCGTATACTAGCACTGTGAGGGAAAAAGTTAAAGCTAAGAAAGGAGCACAGGGTTACACATCAGTGAAATACCTGGGGAAAGCAAACAAACCTGCTTACGCTTATCACTTGGTGACAAGTGGTCCAAAATTTTTTTTTTCTAACAGTAAAAGTATTACAAAATCAACTTAATTATGAAAATAGCAGAATAAATCATTAAAAATCTTTAATATTTAAATACAGATATTAATAAATTTAGGAAAATACAACTTAAACTCTAATAATTGAGTGTTTTTCACATAGTAAGTGCTGCTTTTTCTTAGTGTGGGGTTTGTGCAATAAAAAATTCTTCTAGAAATCTAAAGTTCTAGAAATCTTAGTATATGAATAGTTTTAGGCACATTCAGAAAGTTTATTGCAGGCTGAAAATGAAATAGTAGGCTGGTAAGATACAAAAAAAATGGCTTAAAATATGTAATTTGCATCCGCCTTCGTCATAAAGCAGATTCATTTAACAGCTGCTTACCATCCTGACAAAACTGAAAGAGCTGAGGAATGCAGCACATTTTTCAGTAAGTGGTTCAAAACAAGACTTGGTGGATGTAAGACCAATAACAAAATCACATTGTACTTTATTTGATCCTTCCTTGTTCTGGTTCAAAACTGGTATTTCATCAGAAACATCACTGGAATGGATTTATTTATTTTTTAAGCAGCATACTGCAGCACAATACGGCTGTGGTTTTACAAGCAGTTAAAGTGGCTCTTCCTCAGGAAAAGGAAGTCCCTGGCTCAGTCACTTATTTCCACTCCTGTGCTTGCTGCTTTCTTTTTGCCAGAGGAAGAGTTTGTGGGGCCAGGCAGTTAACTGACTCACCAAAATATTGGCATAATGCACACGCAGACATTTAGTCTAGATCAGTTATCAAGTTCAGTTTGCTCACAGCTACAGGCTTACACTGATGAGAAGCAAGAGAGGTGTATTTCGGGAAGGAGGGAAGGGAGAAAAACATCCTGAATGTAAAAAGCTGGCTCTGGTTGCAGCTGCCTTTAAAAATTCAGCACAGTATGTACTGGGATATGGAAAGATGGCAGCAAACATTGATGCTGTGCTGCTCTAATGGGAAATATTTCCATGTAACTTCTAACTGAACACTTTGGCATGTTCCTCTTGGTTTCATACAGGTGTATGAAACTGTCAAATATCACATATTTCTGAAAATAAATCTTGTGCACATTTCTGTGAATATTGTAGTTATCAAATGGGTATTAGCAATACCTACACTTCCAATTGTGCACTCACAGGCAGAGGCATTTTTTGGTTAAAAGACCTGCTTTTTTCTCAGTTGTCAGATTTTGTCTCATTAAAATCAGACAGATACAAGTATTTCCTGTCTCGTCAAAGTCTAAACTTAACAGATGACACTACAGAATAATCCCTTTATTATAAACAACACACACAAATATAAAGGGCATGTGAGCTGAAACTGAGTTTAATTTTTGGTGTAAATATACATTTATATGAGGCTACTCAGACTTGTACTGTTAAAGGTACTGTAGCATATTATTTTTAGCTAAAAATTGTAAGTGTTAAATGCTGTCCTCTGCTATATTTACTTGGATTGCTTCTGGGTTCCTGAATTAATTGACTGAAAAGAGTTGCAGAATGGGACCCAGCCTGTTTGCAGACCAGTGAAGATCAGAAAACAGCTTGTCCTCTGAAAATGACCACAGTTGACATGTTTTGATTTATGCTTACAAGATTATTTTTTTCCCCCTTTTAGTTCTCATCCGTTTCATAACCATGCTCATTCTCAATATTTGGGTCACAGCCACAATCCTGCACTACAGGAAGACTAAAAAGACTGATTAGAAGACACTTCTCAGCACATACCACAGTTACCATCAAAACGCTTGACACAATTAAGGTTAAACAACAGAAGAAAGGTCCAGGAAGCTCCCTCTCTTTCTCTTAAGCCTGGTATACATCCCTAAGCGTACTTAGTACAGTCATGCTTGTTTTCTCTTAGAAATAATTCTGATAAGATACTTAATTTAAGCAGCATATTTTTATTGGTCATTTAAGACAAGCTTCACTGGTATCACATTTTCTGTGGGATTTTTTACTAAATGAACAAAGTATTTCATATTTAGATGTTTATATATTCTTGTATCACTTCAGTACTTCCTGGTTACATATAAGCAATTTTCTTCAATTTTGCACCAACATAGCAATTCATCTTTCTTCATCTGCTGGGAATATGAAAAACAACAGATGTTTGTCTTCCTGCAGGCAACTCACTTAGTTCAACATTAACTATCTGTATTTTAGGATGAAGAAAACTAAAGTCAAGGCCAAATACAAAATCAAGTTCTAAATGTGTTTTGCTAAGTCACAAATCCAGCTGGGACTGTTGTGCTTACATGAAACACTTAAATAGCACAGTTTGTACAGCTGACAAAGGATACCGACAGTCACTTTCCTCAATACACCCAGTTTTGATTAGGATAAGAGTAAAACCTCAGCTCTGAATTCTAATTTTTCAACCTGAGCTCTCATTCACTGAACATACTGTTTTGGGAACAGCAGAGACTAGAATGTGTAGTAATTAATGAAAATTTGAACAACAGTGTTAAAAACTGCATTCAGACAGGAATTCCTGAACTGATACCCAGGCTCCCTGAATGCAGTCCCTATGGAGAGTGGCCTAGCCACACATGCACTTTTAGGTGCGCAGCATTGATTCCTCTCCAGTGGTTCACAGTTAAGATACTGCTCTGTGCTCTGTTAGTTTTTAGCCTGTCTGTGCTAAGTGTGCTGAAGAACATACAGGCTTCACTTAAATTTTTACTTTGCAGATGCTAATCAATATGCATAGTGGCACAGGTTGCTCAGAGAGGTGATGGATGTGAACGTCTTCATCCCTGGAGACACTCAAGGCCAGGCCAGATGTGGTTCCAGGCAAACTGATCTAGTTGAAGATGCCCCTGCTCATTGCAGGGGGGGTGGACAAGATGACCTGTGAAGGTCCCTTTCAACCCAAACTATTCTATGATTCTATGATATTTAAAAAGGTAAAAAGAAAATCTTGAGAACTGTTAACAGATTTTGCTTTTGGAAGTAATGCCTTTCCAGTCAAAACTCCAAATAATTTGATTGGAGAACAATCAAAATTCATTTTCCAAAATGAACAGATAGGGCATTTCAAGAGTTCTTACAGTATCATTGATGATTGACAGGTTAAAATCATGGCACCCTTGATCCTGACACCCTTGATAACTAGCGACAGACTGCACTGACGTCACTTGAGGCAGGTTTTCCTTGCAAGACACTGAATCACAGGGCTCTTGTGTAAGAGGGGTATCTCCCCTGCAACAGCAAAAGCAGCTGTTTGTGCCAGAGCACACTCCAGTCAGACCAAGACCTCACCATCAGAGAGCACAGTTGCTCTGTAAGGTCCCATTTGAGTGCGAAGTGGTGGGAAGAGATGCGTCTGTGGACATGATTTCATGTATCTCACATTATCGAGAGCAAGTTCAAAGATGAACACTTTTCACTGCTCCAGTAAAATGTATGAATGTTTCTATGTTGGTTGAGAGAGTAACTGCAAATATCCTGTTACTGATTCTAGTAAACATGTGTAAGATACCTGAAGTGGTCTAAATGGTGGCAGGTGGCATGTGATGTATTTTCCAGGTCTTGTTAATAAATGCTATTCTTCATGACTGATCAATGTCATTCTTACAGTTAAGTTTCATTGCATTTAATTTTTATTTTGTTTCTGTATATGGAGAGAAAATGAAATACTTATTATGGGTCATTAATTGGCAGTTTTCACCTTCATACTTGAAACATCAGGCTGTGCATTCAACCTGCAAAATGTAAAGAGCTCCATCCAGCATCTTAAAAGAAAAAAAAAACAACACTTCCCATCTCGTTTTCTTAATTAAAGCCTCTTCTTGATAAAGATTTGTGTAAAGTCCAAACCTTCTCTGTTGGTGACATTTTTTATACTCCTGAATGATGCTGTAGCAAATTGAAGACCTCCATTTTCAGTTTGAGGATCAGCACTGCAAGCTGGGGTTTTTTCATCATAAAATGCTGAAAATGTAATTAAGAAAACTTCTCTACACGTTACTTAACATATTTTGAATAAAGCGTCTTAGAAACCTGTGGGGAAAAAAAAAAAAGACTGAGGAAAAGAAACAAGGCTGGGGAATTCACAAGCTTAAGCTAAAGTAATTTTGTGGACTTGGAAAGCTGGACCACGAGTTCTCCTTCAAGCTGCAACAGAGATGGAACAAATCAGAAGGTAGCAAAAGTTCTACACACTTTTTTTTCCCCAGAGAGCAATTTCTGTCACTTTGGAGAGGCAGACATATGCTCAAGTCCTGGGCAAGCCCTAAGAGAGCACAGCCCCTGTGGTTTTCCAGTACATAAACTGTTATCTCTATGGCTGGGTTAAAGGACAAGACACACAGGGAGGATAAATCTTGTTAAACTTGTCATTCAACAGCATCGGGGCAGGCAGAGCCAATTGTTTGCCACGTAACGCAGCACAGCAGCCCAAAGGCAGGCAGGGCCAGACAGCACTGTGGATTTACTGCAGTGTGGGTAAGGCAGGAAGTGTCTGTCATCCCCAGGGCAGGAGGTGACATGTCTCCATTGGCAGGTCCTGCTCAAGTGCCCGGTTGTACACTCAGTATCTCCCTGCACCAATTCACAACATGCTCACAAGGTAATGCAGCCTTTCCTGTCCTGGTGAGAAAGTGTGGGTCCTGCCAGGACTGTAAGTGTGAGTGTTCTTGACAGTGGGAAGACAAGGTCTGAACTCTAGTGCAGCCCACCAGGTAACTCCAAATATCTCCAGCCATGAATACGATGAGCTGCAACTGCGTTTGGTAAGCTACAAGCTGTACTGAGCCACACATCTGTTTAACAGTCAGACAAAACGTTTATCCTGAGACTTACTACCTCCAAAAAGAGTGAGGGCACGATTCCATAGACGGCAGGTTGCTGGTCTGAAAGTGAGGATGCAGACAGTGGAAAACATGTACAGTTTACTGTTCCCAAAAGCCTATTTCTGAACTGTCCTCAGTTAACAGGAATGTCGCACACAAATGCAAACCCATCCTCTCCCCTACCCTATGGGCCTCTGTGACGCTTTGCGCTCTGCGCAGAGTAACACCATATAGACATACCTGTTCCTTGTGTTACGCTAATCCAGCAGAAGATGTCAGTGCTTGGACTGCTTGGAAGTTCCTGTCCCTGTCTGACCTTGAGTCTTTTCCATTGCCTTATGCTGTGCACATAGCTGCTCCATAGCCCAATTCTGCCAACCTGAAGTACTACAGTATGACAGAAAGGAATGCAGTGGGGAGGCGGACACACAACTCAACTGCTGGAGCTGAAAGCTGGATTTTAGAGTGGGTTGACTCTTTGGAGAAAGTCATTCACAATTAGCTAAAAGGTCCTAAAGAGCATATATTGTGTAGAAAGTCTTCACTCACTCCTTTAAATGAGGTAAAATGACACTTCCTGCACTGAACAATCATTATCCATTTAAGGACATATGTAATAGGGAAAAAGAAAAAAGGAAATAACACCTCAGAGCCCACAGGAAGAGCTATTACAAAAGAAGAGTTACACAGATGTGGAAATCAGTTTAAATTAGGTGGTTTCCCAGCCATGTCTTTTCTATGATAATAAACAGTAATTACTTCCCTGCTAATTCTTTTCAAGCTGGTTTTATTCCTTTACAGATTCTTTGATATTCGAGATTCATATGAAGCAGAACATGAAATGATCCATATGAAGCAGAACATGAAATGTTACCTTCATCACTAATAATGGTTTAAGGATGTCCAGTTTGGAATGTAAGCAAGCTGAAAAAAGCCTTAAAATGGGATGTTATTAAATTCTTGGTTTGTACTGAATTTAATTTGCTTGATTGTGAGCCAGAGTTCTCTAAGACACTTAAAAGAGTTCTCAGAGATGATGGCTGTTGAGGTCAAACAGGTGTCTGGGAGTCACAATATGTATCACCGCAAGAAACTGCCAGCTCATCACTTGTGCTGGATCCAACTGTAAGACCTTGGCAACCTCAGAGACCCAAGCCCAGAGGGACCTCGGGTGCTTCCTGCCAGATAGCAAGACCAGGCATATAGACACCTTAAAGTTAAAGTTGTCGACTATCCCATTCTACCTTGGAAGTGGTTCGAGGCAAGCACCATCTCTGTCCTGGAAAAAAAATCCAGTCTTTGCACCAGGGTAAAATTAGCAGGTTTTTACACTACATCATACTTTTGCTGGGACAGCCCTGTTACAAAAAGTGTTTAATCATCAGTGACTAAGACAAATATTGCTTAGTTCAGGAATATGCTCTTCTCTCAAACACTTTAAAAGGTTACCACTGGACAATAAGGAAACAATGTAATTTTGAGGAACTAATGCTTAAAAGTTCTTTGCATCCCATAGATCAGCAGGTGGAAGCTCTGTCTCGAGCAGGACAAGTAAGAACAGAAGAGCAGCTTTGCTGCTCTTTTGTGTCCTGGGTACAAAACTGGAAGGCAAAAGGTTCGTGCACATCATACCATTCGCCAAATAATCTCTACGTTACAGCTCAACACAGCTCATGCTGTTCTTTCGTTTTGGGACAAACTGCATGAAGGAGAACAGAGGAGTGCCACAATACAGTAATACAGTACATTTCCTAAAACGACCGGCTTAACAGGGCCCCAGGGATTCACAGTACATGTGGGCAAGCCAAGGAGAGAAAGCGCAACAGCCCCAGCCCCTGATGGCCTGCCAAAAGAGCTCCTGAGGAGCCTGTGCCTCCTCCACACACAGGCTTTGCTTGGCTTCCTTTTGAGCAACCCTCACCTTTCCCGTATCTGCCAAAGCACTTGCCTATATATTTAAATACTTCAATTAATTACCAGCTTCTCAAGTTCAGGAACTATTTTACCTTACTCAAATAGTTTATTTAAAAATATATATATAATATTCTCCAATTCAGAAAAGGATAGAACTTCCCACAATGTAACTTTTTTATATATATATATATAAAATATTTATGCATTCAGTGAATGGAAACAGTTTTACTGTATACATTTTTAATGTTGTACTCTATGCAAATCTGCATTGCCTAAAAATATACCGTACTTCTGTAAATCAAAACAAGCAGGGAAAAAACACTGTAGCTGTGCGCTGGGTTATAATACCTAACAGAAATGGTAGGAAAGTTCTAGTTTTGAATTTCAGAACTCACAAACAACAGTTTACTTTGCGAGTGCATAAATAGAAGACTGAATACATTCTGGCTCTGTTAAGCTGAACTGTAGCAGAGGTTACAAAATGTAAATATATTTATTCATTTTCAGTATTTCAGTGTTTCCAAGTCCACCTTTCATGATAGTGTTAAATAAATCATGGTCCTATCCTTCCAAACATTTCAACACTCTAAAACAAAATACAAACAAACAATTTTTAAAGTGAAATGTCCTCCTTCATTGAAGTGTTAGATCATATTTTAAATTACTGCACTCCCACACAATATTTTATATATATATATATTTTAAATATATATATATTTATATATATAAAGAGACCAAATAGGAGACTACATTTTTTTACTGTCAATATGTTTAACATCGCATACTGTAGTTGTATAAAACATGCATTTTCTGGGATAATTATGAACACATCATGAATGAGCCCACATAAATTATATTTTTGTACAAGTCCAAGTTAAAAAAAAAAAGTCAGATTAAGTGCCTCTGAGGCCTTTTCTTCCCAGCTATCAGTTCTCAAGACACACTACTGGAATATTTATCTATGCCTACAGCTATGTGCTAGAGAACCAGATTTAAAAGTTTAAAATACACCTACAGTATGTTTTACTTAAAGGTTGTGACAGTCCTCGGCTATTGGGTTGTGAAATGTAAAAATAGTCACAGATTCTCTTCTTGTTTTCCAGAAATAAAAAACACATCTAGGAGAGTATGCAAAAACAAGGCAAAATGAAGTTTCATAGCACTTAATGAGGGTTAATATAAGTCAATAACTAATATTGAGGTTCGTAAAAAGGGCTGGATGAGCAGTTACATGTACAAGCAAATGGTCAGGTAACTCCAATGGTATCAGACGTTGTTTCTGTAACCAACACTTCCTCCACCCTTAAAACCAGTCGATATACATTCAGAATAGGCTGACATTGATATACTTACTAGGTGTAAAAATAGTGCACTATTTTTTCTGCCACAAAGCAAAATTGCATCCTAAGAGCTGGTAAACCTTCTTTTTTCCTTAAATAGAGAGAATGGGCAAAAAACTTTGAAAAAAAAAATTAAATTAAGGCAATTAGACAGGTAAAACAGGACTGCCCATGATGATGTAGCTGAAACTAGTATATACTTCAAACTTGTACTAGCTGCTGAACACTGACATGCAGCTTCTGATAGACGTGTATGAATGATATAAACTTCAACATTATGGCTTTATACAAGTGCATAGTTGCAACTGCAATAAGTAACGGTATCTGATTAATAAGCATAAAAAAATAAAGTGGAAAGATTTTTAAAACCCTCTTGCAGTATTACAGTACAATATATATACACAGTATAATGGTCACTTCTTACAGATGCAGTCTATATCACTGTGGTGGATCTTCCTCCTGTTCTTCTTGCAGACATGCTGGTGGCATCTTTACGAAAGCTGAAAAGTCAGTTTCTTCCATTTTAATATTCATTCCTCTCGATCCTCTTATGAAATGTAGTGTATGTGTCTTGCCAAGAAAGCTTTTGTGGAACAGAGTTTAAAAGGTTACCTAACATACCCTTTTACTATTTACCAACCATTCGTCTTTTGATCAGTCACTCAGGGGAATATAGGAAAACCCTCAGAGATTAGTAATTTATATTGCAGCAAAAATGTAAACCTCTGATATATATAGCACAATCTCTCAGGAAAATATATATATTTTTAATATATTTTGGGATATGTTTCAGTCTTGCTGTAACAGGAAGAAAATTATCACCTCGAATTGTGTCTGCATTCATGGAAAGCAGTTAGCTGAAAAAGAAGCAGGAAGTTTGGTCAGTAAATGCAGCGAATGTAAATCTGACACAAATATACTTCCTCAAAGTCTTCATTTAAGATGGGCTCATCAGCATACTTGGGGAAAACATCATTCCTCTGCATTCAACAGCATCATTACTTAAGTATAGTACATCCTTATGTATTATGATCCCAAATTGATTAAACCCCCTTGTAATGTATGAGGGTAAAGTACAATATGCACAGTGTAATAGTCATTTCTAAAAGATTAGTAATCTGTAGGCTTTTAATACATAAAGATGCAGTATATTTAATTAACAATGCTCGTTATTGCAAACACTAAGCAAGTTAAATCAAGAGCTGGTATCTCATATAACCAAATAGACAACTGAGGTGCAATGCTACTGCTGCTGTCATCGCCCATTCTTTTATGAGGCTGAATCACACCTTACTTAAAAGAATCCTTAGGAATTTAACATTTGTTTGTTTTTTTCCTATGTAAACATAACATTGCATCAACATGTAAAATGATTAAACATTGAAAACTATAAAATAGTTATCATAGAAAAGTTTTGTTATCTCTATTTCCAGTACATTCACGCTGCATATTTAAGTAAGCCACAGGACAAATCAGATCAATGAAATGGCCATTATCTTTTCTAAAGCAGTCAAGGAAACCACATCGCAGAAGCTGCAAATCCCATTTGTTTACGTAAGTTTTCAAATGCATGGTTAGGTACCCAAAAAGCACAGCACTGCAAAGAAAAGCCAAGTCAAACTCACTTCAGAACACAGCGAGAAAGGCAAAATGCAGAACTCTGTTGATTTCATGTCTGCTAGCCATAGACCAGGCAGTTTATGTTAAAAGCTTAAAAATGGAAAGTATTTGCAAATACCAATTCTATTTCAGCTACATATCCAACTGCTACAATCTCCCTTTTAGCCTTCAAAAATTATCTGCAGAGGTTAGCAGTATTGGTACCATTGGTGAGCAACTGTTCTGACAACAGCAGATTTAGGGTTTTTTTCAGGCAGGCAGACATGAATTTTGAAAAAACCACCTAATATTAGAAGGATAAAAACACTGGCAAAGTTTTAATAAAAATAGGTTTCTTTAAAAATTCATCATCATCATGAACACAATCTCATTTTTACTGTTTAAAATATTAAAATGAGATGTTGTGTTTTCTCTGCTTTGAGAAACAAAGCCCAATATAGCATGCTGTAGTCAAAGCCAAACAAATCCATTCCTCTCTGTTTAGATTTACCCCTTATACTTCTTCAGAAATCAAACACATCGTCATCATCATCACCATCAATATCATCAACATCATCAAATGACCAATCCCAGTCCTTAAATGCCAGATCAAGTAATCTGCAACAGGAGGGTTTGATGTTTAATGTGGGTCACACTTTTGTAAAAGACTTCAAAATTCCATTTGTTATCACTAAACCTGTTTAAGTAAAAGACTTAAGGTAGGTGGGTTCCTTCCTTCACCTATCGTGAACTACCAGGAGTCAGTCAGTGTTCATGTAAGCCAGGAATGTTGTACTAATTGGGAATTTATCTCACAAATCATTCAATGCTACAGAACACTTACCATATTGGGTTTAGTCCCCCAAAATTTCAGTACCAATGTTATGAAGATTTACATTTCATAACATTAACTGCCTTCTGGTTAGCTGCTGTTCTTGTTGACTGAGGTGCAGTTTTATGCTGTCCTGCTATCCCTTTCCAGACAGTAACATAAAGCTAACATTTTTTCCTAAAACCCCCAAGTAATTTTGACTGCTGAACAGAACATCAAATAAACCAGCATTATCTGAATTTACAGAGAGATACAGTAGGATTTTATTGTATCCCAAATAAAGCATAGCTCACTATTTAAAGCTAAGCAATGCCAAAACCAGACAAGGTATCAATTAGTTTTCTAGGCATCACTGCCTGCGCTCCTTCTATGGTCACTCTAGAACAAAGCAAGCCAGCGAGTCAAACCTTGTCAGCAAATGAGTCATTTTACTTATTATAGACATTTATTTTGGGAGAGGATGAATCAGTGTCTAGAAGCATTCATCTCCTTCTGTTGTTACGAATGATGTTAGACAAGTACGTTAAGTACAAACTTCTCAATTGCTACAGCTACAAGAAAGGAAACTTGGTCGAATCATTCCTCCCGTGAGCTCAATGGGTTTTAAATCAGGATTATATTGTCAGCCATAGGAGGCAGACATGGAAACCTTACCCTAACAGAGCACAGAGCATTCAGTGTGTTTAACTACAACATAGTACAATGTTAATAATAATCAGATGCTTTAAACAAAATGGATTTGGGGGTTTTTCAGGTTTTAAAGTTTTTACACTTTTAAATGTGCTATATTCCCAAAAAGGCTTCATTCATTTGTTATATGAACTATGGCCACTGTCCTTTGTAAAACACTTCAAGAATTTATTAGGCATTACAATATATTAAAGTTGATTTTTATTTTAATTTTTTTTAATTTGGCATCAGCCTTTTGGTGCAATCCAACTGAATGGATAACCAGAAATTAATGTGCTCTGTATCTGACACTCATTTGCCCTTTCTTAAATCATCATGAAGAACAACAGGCAGGAAAACCTTGGAGAAACAATCACTGTGTGAAATTCCTAGCAGGGACAGCACTTGTAGGATGACGCAGGATGCAAGGGACTTCTAGAGGCCTCCAGCCCAACCTCCTGCTCAAAGCAGGGTCAGCCACAAGGCCAGCCCAGACTACCCATGGCTTTGTCCTGTCAGGTCTTGAAAGCCTCCAGAGATGGAGCCTATCCAGCCTCACCAGCCTGTCTCTCTTCCTGGATTCTGTGTTGGCTTCTCCTTTTATCCAGTTGGAATCTGAATTGGGTGAACCAAGCCCCTCATCTCTCCCTCTCCCACCATGCAGCACTGAAGAGCCCAGCTCTGCCTCCTCAATATCTTCCCTGCAGGGAGGGAGGCAGGCTGCTCTGATACCCCCTTGGAGCTGTCCTTCAGGTTGAATAAGCCCAGCTCCCTCAAGCCTCTGCTCTGACCATCCTGGTGGCCTCCGCTGGACCTTCCCAGTTTGTCAATGGCTGGCTGACCTTGGGAGCCCAAACGCAGAGGCAGTATCTTACTGCAGACTAAGGAGTGAACAGAGAGGGATAATCTCCTCCCTCAGTCAGCTGGCTGCGCTCCTCGTGGTGCAGTCCCAGAGCCTTCCTTGCTGCCAGGGCCCACTGCTGGCTCACCTCCAGCTCCTGCCCAGCCACTCAGTCCCCAGGTTTAACTGGCAACTACATCTTCATTCCTAATGAAATTTGTAACAGAAAATTATTATTCCATACAGTAAGTCCTTGCACAAAAGCCCCATAGTAGCACCAGTCAGATATAAATTGGCCATAGCAATTACAGTAATACAAGGATGTGGTTTCTAATTAAAGGTGTTTAAATCCACACAAATTTCCACTGGTTGGACCGACCTGCATTATTAAGATGACAGGTGACATGACCTCACAGAACTACACTTTTCCATCTGTTAGATACATTTGCAAAGCTCACTTGGAAGTTTAACTGCAAAAATAAAATGGTTTACACACAAAAAAAATTCATCCTCCTCCTTTTCCCGCCATTACAAAATACATAGCTAAAAAAAAAAACATTCAAGACTGATTTGTAGTGGAGGAGGACCACAACTAAAAAGAATGGTGGAAGTAAATACTGTGTTATGACAGCATTGCATAAAAAAGGTCATGAAGATTGTAAGAATGGTGTTAGAAGGAGAAAGATTATTTTCAGAACATCTAAAATTAGCTGTGGAAAAAGAATCAGAATTTATAATATACCCTTTCTATGTCAACATTCTACTTGTCCCCAAGCTATCATGTATGTTCCCTTGATTCATGGTTCAAGCCAATCATAGATATTCTGCTTAGCTTTGCACAAAAAACCTCTTCAGTTGGCCCACAAAAAGTAGTGATTAAAACATTTTTTACCTTCATAGTTATAATAATATCTAAGCATTTAAAATCCAAATTATGAGATCTCACTGTCTTCAAAATATGTATAGTAAATCACCAAAAACTAGACTATATGGAAGTTAGGAGGAAAGTGAAAGAGTTTGAGTCATTTTGCTATGTATTTCCATACATTAAAATACCAGTATTGTTTTAAGATCTAACTCTTCACGGCATAAGGCACAACAGCAGCATCTCAGTAAGATCACGCTTCCCCTGTGTTCGCCACTGGAACCCTGGTGACTCACCCAACCCTGTTTCCAACCAGCCAGTTTAGTTACTAGTGGCAGTCGAGTCACAGGAGCAAGGCAGCAAAACTGCCTAGCCACTGCCAAACTACTTCACTGGGTAGAAATGTTAAGCCTTTGCTGGAATGCCCATTGCTGCTGGAATACTGCATCAAACAAAAGAAGTCAGACCAAGCTTTTCACAGGCTGTCAACAACTGGGGGCTGATATAACCAAGTACCAGCAAGTGCTCTGGGTGGTGAAAAAAAGAAACTGAAAAAAATCCCCAGGAATTCTGCTGTGCAATCACATGAGCACTACCTGCAGAATGCTGTCACTTCCACAATACACTACAGGGTTTCGCCCCTTAAACCTTATCCAGTAATAGATTTCTAGGTTTTGTACGGACATTTTTTCCCCCAGATCAGAGGAACTTGGTAAGACTATTCTTTTGGGAATGATGAAACATCAGCATAAGTCCTAGGCTGAATAAGGGATTGAAACCAACTCTCAACCCTTCAGTGAGTGCTCAGCTACTTCACAAATGATGACTTCCCCCCACCCCCTGTCCAATCTTCCTGCTCTCTTTCAAGAAGCACAAGTGATGCTCAAACGAATGCCTTTCACTGCAGCAACAGGCTCCACGCTGTACATCCCATGTGGGCAGAGATGCAAAAGTGAGATTCATCTGAACTAGATTTTCACTGTAGACCTCCAGAAACATGCTGCATGCTCCTTTTTTTACACTAGGAGGATGGCAAACCTAAAACCAACTCTTCCTAAACGTGAACTGTAAATGGAGTCAGATGCAGAAATATACAGATTTGGTCAGATGAAACACACATTAACAGACAAATCCGCAATCAGGTGTCTAACTTAAGAGCAGGGCAGGAATTCAAACACATGCCTCTAAACCAAGCAGTAAGAAACAAAAGACATGTAGTCTTTGCTACGTGCAAAATGTAGTCTTTGCTACGTGCAAGGCTGTCTGGATTGCTTTTTGAAGGCACTCAATTTTCTCCAAGGTTCGTTACAACCACCAGCACCTAACTTCACTGCTCAACTTCCAATCAGGTACAGCAATGGCCAACTCGAATATTGTCAAACCTTATTTGCTTTTTAATTTTCTTTTCTTAACCTTCATGCCCCTCTCCCTGACTCTTTGCCTAGATAAACCCTGTTTTCCCTGTCAGTTCACAAGAACTATTAAGCCAGAGACTTGTAGGACGCTACAAGTTCTACCTATTACACGTAGGAGCAATAGAACACATTATCAGTATGGAAGGGTTAACTAACAGGTAAAGCAAAGTCCTTTAAACACGGGAACAAACATACTGCTCTCCTAACTTAACTGAGGCTTATAGAAGATGACATGCTAGATCACATATGTCAATAGTCCACAACATTTGTGGTCAATTATCCATACCAACAGATTGACATTAATTGCAGTCAGATGTTTAAACCAATAAATGAAATAGCAGCTCTTGTGTCACCTTGGTTTGTTTGGAGGAAGCTGTCGACTTGGTCGTCTGATGGACTGGTTTGGCTGTACCTTCATGGAAGTTCTGGGAGAAGATCGAGCAGCTCCGCGCCGCTGGTGCCAGCGAGATTCTTGT
>JANHGB010004471.1:16197-34141 GCA_026283785.1 Coracopsis vasa
GTCGGCTCACCCATTTTTGCTGTTCTTCTGTAGAATTAGCTAACAGTAGTAGGTTCTTTGCCGTTGAAATATCATAGTACACTGTAGTAAGAATTTTTGAAATAAAAATATTGTTATTATTCTAAACATGTCCCAGCATCAAAAATTAGTTGACAGATTACTGTTCTCTCACAGCCAACACAATGAGAATCAAGCAGAGAAATTAAAAGCTAAGCAATTTTGCAAAACCTTAAGTTTCCCAGCTGCTGACAGTGCCCCCTTTACATTTAGAGGCTAACAACTTCGTACTATGGAAAACACACACTCACATGGAAAAGAACAAGGAAGGGTAACACAAAGAGATGTGCCCAAGAAAACAAGTAATGTGAGTCACAGTAAACTTCATTGAATGTCATCTACTTCATAACATGCACTAACACTATTGTTTCACACAGCAATGCAGCACAACTTGCATTGTGAGCAGTCTTGTATCTATCATGCTTTACTGCACAAGGCTGACAACACAACAGGCATGTACGTACATAGGCCACATGCCATTAACTCACAGCAATAGGCTGATCCTCATGTAGACACCCTCAGAAAGGTTCTAATGGCTACGTACTAATAAAAAACACCCTACCTCTTTATGTTTAGTTGGTGTCATTACTAGAATCCTCTCATCTATTAGAACACCTTATGACTCCAGCAATTATGTGCATATTCAAACACTTGCCACTTACCTTTGCAAGGCGCTATAATCTCTTCTTTTTTATCCATGTGATCTTTGTGACATTTGATATGGCAACGGCGACATTCTAGAGCAGGAGGAGGTTTAAACATATGCCACAGTGGCTTCATACAAGCTTCACAATTGGTTGGAAAGTGATAAAGAGTAGGTATAAACTCATGTCCTTTGTGACAAATGTAATTTGACTTCTCTCCCATGGGCTCCACAGGAAATTCCTGTTCCTTTTTGCTCTCTCCTTCATTAGCATATAGAATCTAGAATCAAAGCAAAATAATTTCAGTAGTCCTCGATGATAAATGTAAATTCATAGTCATTATTTAAGCAAAAAGATTGAAGAATTGCATCAGAATCTTTTTGTTTCCAGTAATTTTTAGTAAATATTTAATTAGACAAAGTTCTGAAAATATTTTTTACAATGTGTGAGATTGGGTTTTTACCGTGTTAGAAACATTAATTTAAATACCTGGAATATCCTAGGAATTTCCTTGGAATCCGCTCTGTACACATCAGTCTGAGTGACTGGTCGGACATGGAAGAGTTTGCTACAGGAAATTATTTCAATAGGACAAAAATTGTTAGCAAAATAAGAAATTTAAATTGACAGATTAAGTTAGGATACAACAAACCACATTAAGAATTAGAGCCATTATAGATTTGTCAGGTCAAATTTCTAATCACTTGATTGAAGCCTTATCTTTCAATCCTACACACGAACTTCCCAAAACCCTAAATAAAAAGAAGTTGCAGGTTTCCAGCTATATTTTTCAGATTAAAAAAATTAAGTAAAAAGACAGCACTGAAAACCCAACATCATGTGACTGTTAATGCTTGCTGGTGGCTTTCTAACAATCCTCTTCCCATGCTCCAACCTCTCCACATTTTGCACTTAGTAAGAAAATAAAATAATTAACTATATAACCCACCTGTAAGGACATGTTGTAAGTGAGAATGTTCAAACACTGAGAATTATAGCCTCTCTGATACAGTTTTCTTCATGTTTTTTGCTACAACATGTTAGTGAGGTACGCCTAGCTGAGCTTGTGGAAGCAGTTCAGTTACATGAGAGCTGAGTGGAGCACCCTGTATCAGACTCAGCACCCCACTTCTGCTGCACCACTACTTACAATTCATCACAACGGATCCTGAGGTCCCAGCTCTGCAGTTCAGATTACACAAGTACACCCCATCTGACACTGTGCTCCCAGGCTGGACCTCAAAAGGCCTTTTGCCAAAATCTTTCAGACAAAGTTCACCTACAAATCAGAAGGAATCTCATATGGTAATACTTACTCTATATCTAATACCATATAAGGATTAGATTGTTCCTTATCTTGTTCACTGTCATAGAACAGGATCTTCTTACTGCTTACAATTACATACTGTTAGGAAACAGAAAAGGAGAAAACACACACTTTAATCCAGCTCATCACAGATGTCAAAGATGTCACAGTAATTACCACAGCTGTCACAGCAATACTTTTCTACAGCTTTGTTAAATAGTAGCTAAATAGACAACAGAATTGTATGCTAAGGCTGTATTTGCCAATAAATTAATTGCAAACCAAACAAAATCCTGATTAGCTGATAAATCAATTTCTGTTATCAGATTAATTGATATTTAAACAGATTTAAGTATCTATGAAGAGATAAAAATTAAGTCTGGAACACAGTAAGATAAAAGCTTTTCATTTCTATTTGATTTAATTTTCAATTGGACTGATAGCGAGAGTAACTGTCATGATACCTATTTTAAATGTGTAGTTCATAACTAATAGGGATCATATTCACAAGGATCATTGTTACATTTAGCAGCATTGCTAGCAAGTTTCATAAGAAAGCTAGTTACCTGTAAGCCCTCCTATTTCCTCAGTTTTGTCTCAGATTAAGAGTCTGACTGAGAAGCACATGAACTGGTATGAAAACGTGTATGTTATTCTTTGGGCAAAGAACCATCAAAGAGATTACTGAAAAGCAGTAGATGAGTGAAGGCTGCACATGGCAGACAAGTAGTTGTTAATTTTATCTCCTAAATAAAGAATCTGTCATGGGCATTTGCTTCCAGATTCTGCTGAATTCCAGCTATGTAATACTGCTGGGAGTGCTGGTGCCTGAATGTACAAACATTTGCAGATCATGAATGGCTGTTCTCAAGTCTGACTGGACAAAGAAGCGTTTTAACCTATTACAATTGTCTTAACATGCTCCTCCCCAGAGGTAGCTGTATCAGCTAACATATTTTTAGTCATATTTAAGTAAGGAGAGAACATGTATCAAAGAAAGATTAATGTGTTGAAAGCCTGCACTATGTTTAAATCCAGACAACACATGAGACAAGATCACAGATCTGGTTTTCTTACCTTTTTAACCCATCCAAATTTTTTAGTGTTATTTCTAACCGGCAGCGATAGCCAACCTTCCAATCTTGATTCTGAAAAAAGTATATATTGAAGAACATAAATATTCACAGAACATTATTTTTGAGACTACTGGGCATTTAAAATAGTTACTGAAGATCAGTAAGAAAGCAACAAAGCAAACATGAGAACATGAACTATTTAAAACAACAAACTCTTACAAAGTTTATCACAGTAACTGTTCCGGAACAAGTTAAATCGAGTATTCCTAAATACAATCAATATGCAATGATGCAATCACAAAAAACTAGTAGGCACGAGGAAGAAGGGGAAGAGCAAACTTGCAATTGCAGCATACACATTCCCTTTAGTAATTTTTTCAAGACTTAAAATGCTTATGTCTATCAAACTTTGCCTTTTAAAACAGCGTCTGAAGATATTAGTACAGACCACACAACATCCAGTTCAAGACAAAAAAGGGCAAACTACCATAACAAATAATTTATATCCTGTATATGCCAGGTAAAATTTCAGGAGTCTACTATTCTAATTCATATCTTTTGCTCTGTAAATTTCCTTTTTTTCTAATTCTCCTAGGTTATCTCATCCAAAATAAGTAATCTTTGGCCAATCCGTAAGCCTTGCCTAAGTTTCGACTGCCCTTTCACACACTTGCAGTATTTTATATCACACTGGCACATTAGTCAGATTGCATTTATCAACAGTATAAACAGCTCAGCTGTTGTCTGTCATATACATTTCAGTAGTAACCAAAAGCTCACCAGGATCACACTTTCCTAGTACTTGGTAATACACAGTATCGCATAGCCTTGGGCCCTATTTTTAGAGCTGCACCTAATACAGGCATTTCTTTCCCCTATGTTTTATTAAGGGGAACTATTCATTAACAATAATATTTTTCTAATGAGTTTCCCACCCTAACAGATAACATCTACTGCTGCTGAGGAGCCTCCCAAGTCAAAAAATTCTGAAGCCTTAAGTATTAACAAACACAAAACCATGTAAGGAGCATGAATATGCTCCAGAATTGCAAAAGCCATTTTCTTTCTCATCAGAGGGCATTTGCAGGCTCCTGCCCATGTTTAACAGAGTGTAACAGATAGTTATTAGATATTCACAGAATCCTTATTTTGTCTAATGAGACTTGAAGCAGTTATTTATTCAGATATGCACTGTCTTCAAAGTTTATTCCCCTGTAAATATTTGATGTTGAAGACACATTTTAATACACATACCAAGTTACCATAAATTAAGTAGTTCTATAATGTGTACTTTGCTTCACACCTGCCACTTTAAATTGTAGCAAGCACAATGCTGATGCAAAAAAATCCTCCACCCCCATCCAAGAAGCATGTATAGTTTGTTAATGGTGTGAAAAACAAATACATTAATATTTTCCCTATCTTTCTCTATAATCTCTAATCCTATGGCACGGAATTGAACAAAATAAGTTTCTGATTACACTTCTTCCTTCCTGGTGTCCATTCTATAATAACGGATCAGAGAAATGCAGAATATCCCAAAATTTCACAGTACATGCTTATAAGCACTAGGAAGGAAAAAACACAACAAAACACAACCATTATCTCTCAAAGCTGTTGTAATTATGTCAGCAAAAAGTCCTTAGATACGATTTTTTCTTTAGAACAAACCCATGCAGATACCACAACAGCAGCTAACAACTCAAAACTTATGTATGTACTTAATGCTTCTTTTATTAGAAGCCTCACAGCAAAAAATAGAGAATAAGGAAAACAGAGGAAATGCATTATTCTTTACTCTAGATTGATGAAGCAATGGCAATATCCCAAAACAAGTTTTGCCATCAGTGGGAATGTTAAAGGAACCTCAAGTGAAATACAGAAATGTGAATGTAATTAAAAACCTCAGACCTCTGACACTGAACAATACTTCTGTTTAGTGTTAACATGGTGTATGTGTTGTCATACGAAATGAGTATCAAATAGTAAAACAAAGCTCTGTTTTACCAGAGCCATATCACTTCATTGTATGCGTTATGTAAGAGAGTAAACTCTGCTTGCCTTTCCATACAAGAATCAAAAATAAGACACAAATTAAGGCAAAACAATGTAATACTCAGAATGCTGAATTTCTAAGAGTAATAACGTAAATTTAGATGGTGAGGAGTCTTAACACAAGGATTTGACTTTCTGGTATCCGGTATCTTAGGGTCATACAGACATTGGCAGATACTGGATAGAGGCTACCTTGAAAACAAGGCTGTAAGCCTCATTTATTCAATGCCTTTATAAAAATTGTGGTTTTATAAATGGGAGCAAACATCTGTAACACTTAGAGAAAACAGGCCAATCATTTATTTGCTCATGCAAACGTTTTCATGTCATTGATGGCAATGTTTACTGCCACTGCAGCATATTTACTGCCAGATTTGATGTGCTTGGTTTCTTGTTTAAATAATGTATTAATAGCGTTAGTTTTGAAACAGAGAAAAGTACACAGTAAGAACAAAACCAAACAGTTCTCAGGGATGTCACCTGTGCTATCAACTTCTGTAGGGCTGTGGGAACAAGACAAAGGTTCTTCCTCTGAGTCAGAATCAGTATCAGAATCGAGAAGCATGCGAGAACTGGAAGGCTTAGTGGCAATACTGACAGAGGTAGAAGAGTGCTGGTAGGTAAAGGACATGGATTCCATAGTGTGGGACTGAGTGATATGGACTAAACATAAAGGATAAAGGAGGAAAAAGGTAGAAAAGAAGTCAAAATAGAATCTCTAAGAAGAGAGTATTAGTCTTACATTTCATCACATAACACAGTAATTGCAAAGTAACCATCACAATAAAGTAGAAAAAAAATTACTTAGCTTTAATGGGGTAAAATAGACTTTTTAAAAGAAATTTCTTTAAATAAATGTAAGATGAAGTATGATTACAGACAGATTTAGTACGTGGATAGTGATCACTATTGAATCATTGGTAAGATGGCAGAAACACATAAAGATGAAAAGCCACAGAATCATCAGAGCATTAATTTAATACTTCAACTTCTATGGTAAAACACTGATATAAACCCAATTAACGCGGAAATACTAATAAAAGTGACATACCAGGGAATCCATCATCTGCCTCAGCATCTCCAGGCCCACTGCCTATGCTGCTGTTGTCTAGACCAATGTGCAATGACTGCAGCTGCGAACGAAGCTGTTCAATGTCACTGTCTTTACTGTCCAGAGTCATCTGGAGTTCAATCCGTATCTGACTCTCTTCTGCTATTTGCTGTAAGCAAATAGATCACAAGATTTCCTATTATCATAATACTCAGTTACTCAGAGAAAATGTAAGTAGAAAATTACAGAGACTACACAGCCAATATGAATATAGATACTGTGTATTCCTTTTGATCATGGGAAATTCAGGAACAGAGAGGCTGTATACACTACCTTAAAGCCTGTATCAATTCAATGAGAATTACAGAAAATGCTATCAATAGTGTTTGTATTTGCAAAAGGATCTTACTGCCTGCATCTCATTGATTTCCTTCTGGTATTTGATCATCATTTGGGTTAACTTTTCTCGTTCAGACTTCAGTTCCATATGCAGTTTCCTATTTTCTTTTTCCTTCCGTCGTACATCAGTGTCAGCTCCACGTTTGACTGGACCCTTCCGATTCATGATCTCAGCCAGTTTATTCACAGCCTTCCCATGGGAAAAAAAAAAAGACAAAACCCACACTAATAAATACACAGAGTTACATCATGAAGGAAGTCTTTTCTCCTGTCCTTGAACAGATACTTTAATCTAACCATAAACCAAGACCTCTGTAATCCTGTACTACAAAGTTGCTTTAATTCAATGTATTAGTCAAAATTGAAAAGAAAGTAATGATGACGTTTTCACTTTGAGCAAGCATTAGCTGTGAACACTTCTATTCATTTTAGTAATCTGTTCCATTTTCATTAGTTAACTCCAAAATATATCTCTGGATTAAAATGTCACTTGTTCTAAAAGGCAATCCAGATTAAAATCGGAAATCTACTGGTTTATATAATTTATAGAGGAATATAAATGAAGATGGAAAACAGTAAAATAGGAATTCATCTGACTGAAATTATGATTTTTGCAGGTGGACTGCATCTAGATTAGGAGGTCCCCTGATAACTCATGAGGATGTAGTTTCACTACATTGAAAGTCTACTTAGTAGAAGCAAAAAAGAAAAAAAAATCAATATATTTTATTTCAGGGTAAAAAAAAGAATAAAGCATTAACAGTACATATAGTTTACCACGGAAAGATCTCTACTGAAAGTTATTCGATTCATAAACACTAGCTCTTTGTTCATTTAGATACTTGCTTACCTGGGTTTTCAATGTTCTTTCATTCAACAACTGTTTCTCAAATTGTGCTTTAATATTTCCTACATTTGCTTCTTCTTCTTTTAGCTTCGCAATTTCTGCAGCAAGGTAATAAAAAAATATATCTGTGAAAGCTCATTACAAAAGAAAATAGTACTATTAGAAAACAAAACTGGTTTCAAATTAAGTTACATTTCAGAGAATACATACGTTCTTGTCCTTCCTTCAGTTTATTGTTCAGTTCTTCTTTCTCATTAGCAAGATTAGCCACATCACTGGTTAGTGTCCTATTTGCTTCCTCCAACTACAAAACAAGCACACAGAACCATGTAACAAAACTCATTTGGCACACAAAAGCATTACAGTACAGAAGGAAACGCTTTAGAGTGAAACCAGGATAAGGATAACAGGACTAGCTGTAAGAGGGGTAGGGGCACAGAAGAACAAATGATCAGTGCAAGAAACAGCATAAGAGATTTTTTTCTTTCTTTCATAGAAAATAATTATTTTTAAAATGTCAGATTTACTTCCTTATCACTCACCTTTAAGTATGGTAAATAGTAATGGATAACTCAAACTGCAAATAAAATGAAAACTCATGTAAGCCTCTACCAAAATTACAATTCATATAACTCACAGAGGCTATGGTGGCATCTTTCTCAGTAAGCTCCTGTTTATGCCTGGCCATCATCTCTTTAATCTCCAGCTCTTTCATAATCTTCTCTTTTTCCAAATCAGAGTACTGTTCTTCAGCAATGGAACGTGCAAGTTGCTCTGAATCTGCTTTTGTCAAAGTAATCTCTAGCTGAGCAGCCAAGGAGTCTCTGCAAATTATTGATATATATTATTAACTTATATGGCAGGTTATGGGGCAGGGAGGGAAGACAACAACGAAACGCTACCCTAATCTTTTACGTATTAGTAGTACAACTAGTAGAACCTACCTCTCGTCTTGTAACTCCTGTATCTTTTGCTGCATTTCTTTACAAAGTTTGGTCTTTTCCTCACATTCTTCTTTAAGTTCTCGAACTTGTGTCTTATACAGAGTCTAGAATTTAAAGTTGGAAAGAAAAGGATGTGACTTGCACGTTCTAGCTTGAAGGTACACAAAAAATGACACAAAATGACATTGTATGCAATTCTTTAATCATACACCCAATTAGAGTGTCATTGTGCAATGCCTCCACTGACTCTAACTGAAAGTCATCATAATTCACAAATGTTTCAGTTATTTCACTTTTTTTTACCTTATGTACTTGTGAATGAATATATATATGATATACATTTTATATGCTTGTAAACATACTGTTAAAGGGACTTTAAATGTGAAAATCACTATTTGATAGAAATTCAGAAGTATCAGAAACAAAGAAAACCATTATTTTTCTCTAGTATTTTAGATCTTTGTCTGACGTAGGTAGGTATGTTAAATTTAGACTTGAACCATAAAAACCCATGAAACGAAGATGACACTTAAAGAGCTCTTTAGGAAGAAAGGAAAAACAGACTGGAAAAACATTTGAAATTAAAAAAAAAAATAATAAATCAACACACAGAGTTCTAAAGGAAACGAAATAAAAAATAAATTGCTCTGTATGTTCAAATGACTGAATACAGGTAATCTGATAGACAACTGCAAGTGGACTTCCTGCAGGTATTTCAAGACAGACTGTCCCTCTCCGGCCCATCCACAGCAGCCAAATGACCTCAATTCTCCCTTCCTCTCCTTTAATGTGTGCAACTTTTTCACCTACTAAAACTTCAAAAAATCTTCCTCCTCACTGACCATAGCATTACAGTAAAATCTTAACTTCCCTTTAATTCTGAGACAAGCTGTTCGGCCTCTACCTGCAATGTGAGTGGCTGTGCATCATTAATATAAATTAACCTCCATATGCTAGTACTGTAACAGGATAAATAGGTATGTACAATACCCATTTATTCTGTTGAACGTTACCACAATAAAGCAGTAACTCCCAATTGATCTCTACGAAGTTTGGCTGTAATGCAAAAACTCCCTTCCAAGCCTTAAATGCACAAGTTTTGTCACCCCATGTGATTCAGAGAATACAGCTCTTCTCTTCCATGGAGAATAGAATGGATGATGAATGCAGCAGGCTTGAAACATGCAGAAAATTATTCACACTGTGGAAGAATGAGCTGTTTGATTCTTCCGTCCCTGTGAAACGTGTTTGGGACTCCCTTACAAAGCTGGGATATTTCTTAATATGAGTTCTTTCATACTACCCAGTGATCAAGGAGTGATGATAAGGTTACAGAGAAGACTGAAGACAGACACAAGAAAAAGAATTAGCTTTAGGTTAGGGATGTAAAACACCTGATGGCTGAGGATGAAGAAGAAAAGCTAACATTGAACTTAGTACATAGATTAGTATAAAAATAAAGAAGCATAAAACATACCGAGAAATACTGTTCAGCTTCCAGTTGGTCTTGAAGCTCTTTCATTTGTCCATCTGCATCCTGACGTTCCCTAGAAAGGAATAGCATACTTTAAAATAAAAGATATGAAGATATTGCAAACCAGTAAATAGAGAAGATAGCATTAACATTCTTAAGATCTTCAGTCGTTAAACCTGAGGCTTCCTCTGGGTACCAGCTCTCTTTTTCATTTGCACAGCTGAGAACACTGCACTAGTAAGTTAGTTTAATACTGTTAACACAGTAATTACTACAGTGTCACATAGCTTAACCAGTCAGAGACACTGACAAAGCAAACAGACACCGACTAAATCTTATTTCTGTGCAAAACGTCACTGATCTGACATTGCTTTGGTCTCTCGTTTGCTAGAGCTTAATCTGTGAAAACATGTCTGTATTCTTCAACACGCATCACTTCTGGAATCCATCTCTTATTAAAACAAGTCAGTCCTGTAACAACAGTAATGTAGCAGAAAATATTTCTGCAGTGTTTCACATTACAGCAACCATCACATATTCTGCTTTCTACGTAAATAGCTGCATCTTGCTGAAAGAAAAAATAAGGCAGAAGGAGATGTTTATCAAAAGTCATAAAGGAGTTAAGGAAAAGATTCACCTGATATATGTGCTAAACCTGGCTTTTCATTCACAGGGATTTTATATATATATATATATATAAAAAAAATCATAGTAGCACACAATCACAGAATGGTTTGGGTGGGAAGGGACCTTAAGATCATCAAGTTCCAGCCCCTTTGTCATGGGCAGGGACACCTTCCACTAGATCAGGTTGCTCAATAAATTCAAAAAATATTTATTATAAGGTGCAAATATTTCTTGTAAGACCTTGAAGAACAAGTCCTATTTGAAGGTCCAACAGATGTATTTAAACATCTCTAGCACTAGATATTTCAATAGTTATGTTTCACAGCTGTGTATTAGGATTTGTTTCCAACTCTAACAAGCTTTCCTGAACTAAATGCCAGAAACTTTCCTCTTCACTAAAGTCCTACGTCATTTAAAAAACCCAGTACCTAGACTTTCTGTTAAAGAAGTGTTTCTCTGAAGTCCTCACAGTCTTGTGTTTAAGCTTGAGTTTTTTTAAGATTTTCAGGATGACAAACATCCCTTCCAACAAATCTATACTTTGCTGAGTCACCGGGGCAAATCTCAAGTAGAGTCACTGTAATTTCTGCTAAACGACAATTAAGTTTCGGACTGCAGAAGAGCATATTTTGTGCAGCAAAGTTTTAGAATGAATAGCGCTCTCAGCTTTTGCGCCGAAACAATTACAAATCAGTAACATTACTAAAAAATGTAGAGCAACTGCGTACTTGCGGAGTTCATTATTTTGCTTTTCCAGACTTAATTTGATTTC
This sequence comes from Coracopsis vasa, assembly GCA_026283785.1. NCBI lineage: Eukaryota > Metazoa > Chordata > Aves > Psittaciformes > Psittacidae > Coracopsis > Coracopsis vasa. The sequence goes on from JANHGB010004471.1 coordinate 27,450, forward strand.
CTGAAGATGGTTATTCTCCTGTTTTAACTGCTTCTCTGACATTCTCAAGGTGTTGACTTGCTGTGTTTGCATCTTGAGGTCATTTTGAGTGAGACAGCGCTTTTGTGTTTCTTGTTCTATTTTTAATGTCAGGTTTTTTACCTGAAAAAGAAACAGAAACCCATGAATTTTACAGACCTACACAGGAAAGCAACATTTAAACAGTTTCTTTTATTGACTTCCTCTACATTTTTGTACAACATGCTCACATCTTTTGATAAGTCAAAGCTGTTTCCTGAATAAAGACATTAGCACACTTAAATAAGATAGTTTTTCCATGTCAATCTCGCAGCATTTTACAGTCGAGAAGAAACCCTTTTTAAGATTAATAATACTGAAATATTTCAGAAACATAAAACCATACTCTGTAGACTTTTTAAAGCTCCCAATACAGAGAAGGAAAAAGTTTCTGCCATTTTCATTCACAAACACTCCTAAATACAGCTATAACAAAGAAAATATTAGGATATTGAAATACGGGCTCCACTCAAGACCCCTTTTGTCAGTGTTCCTTACATCTTCGTTTAATATATCCTTTTGCCTAAGAAGCTCATTGATTTTCTGTTGCGATTGTTTGAGATCACAGTCCAACATGGAGCACTGCTTTTCAGCTTCTAACAACCGATTTTCTACTTTTTGCTTTAAAACTCTCTCTTCCAAAAGTTTCTTCTCCATTTCTGTGAAGCAAGAGATTTAATATGTCAGTCAGTGTAAACTGGCAGATTTTGGACAGCAGGGGGAGAAGGACCATACTAACAATAATCAACACGTTTATCCTTTTAACACTGGGGAGAAATATTGCTGAAAAGCGATTAAAATTTTCACAGTAAACCCACGCCCAGAGGATGCTTTTGCAAGCACTCCTGTCCGATAGCCGCTTCCTGCCTCTGACTTCCAAGATAACTTCCAGTTTAACAGCAGCATATCTGAGATGGATAAAAGGGTGGATTTTTTTAAATAATGCATCTAAATCTACTGAAGTGTTGCTTTGACTACGATAATTTGAAAGCTGTTCAGGAAGCTGATCTTGCAAGTGATTCATTACCACTGAATCATTTTTGCTTCTTTTGAACATCTGCATGCTCACAACTTTTGTGAATGCTCTGCTGTTGGAAAGACAGGATCTGTAGCTACCTTTTTAAGTAACCGCAAGAAACATAATCCATTTAATTCAAAAGTAAGACCCATCTTCTGGATTTGTTTGGTAATTATCCCTTTCTCCAAGGGATTCCAATTGTCATGAGATGCATCACAATATGCACAGTCACTAATCCTATTTGGTCTACATATTTAAATCATTATGTTGCTGACATACATTTTATTTAGAAGACACAGAAAAGTGTGAGCACGCTGATTAAGAACACTGATAAACTTGAAACAAAAATGTTTCAAGCAGTTTTAGTGATATAAATTTAAGAAAAATTAATTCAGAATGCACTAGCACAGAAAATGAATTAGTGGAGTGTGAAACAGAGAATGTTTCACTCTGATACTAAACCAGTGTGCCTTTAACCTAGCAAAGGCGCTAACAAAGGGGCTACGGCTGATTTTTACTACACTAGCTGTATTTAAAAAACTAGGGGAATCAAGGGAAAAAGCCTACACTTAGGCTTTCACTTGCATCAAAAGATTACATTATCTACTTTGTACAATTTACACCTAAGTCCAACTGTGACGTAAAAACATACCTTTCATGGCTTCAGATTTTGCCTCCTCTATAGATTCATAGATCTTATTTTTGTCTGCTAATCGTGCTTTTGTGGCTTTATGCTCAGCTTCTTCTTGTTCGAGGTTCTGCTGCATAACTTTGAATTTATATGTCATATCTATTTCCATGTTGCTCTTTTCCTGTTAAAGATTATATTAAAATAAAACATTAAATACATACATCAGGTTAAAGACAAAAATCTGGACCACACTTACATGCTGCTTGGATGTATGCCAAGAGTAGAAAAGAGTTCAGTTTCTAAGGAGCTGAGAACTCCTTTCTACAAATATTTTTCTACGGATGGCAAAGTGCTCAAAAAATGCACAACATCCCCAGTTGTAACCAGTTGCAATTACAGAATTATTGCTTTAACAACCAATGTTCTGTAATAAGAGTAGCTCAGAGACTGAGTTTATGGAAGATTTTTTTCAATACTTTTGTTTCAACAATAAATTTGTCCAAAAAAAAAAAAAAAAAAAAAAAAAAAAGAAAAGTATAAAAAGATTTTTTATTTTTTGAAAAATTTATAATTTAAAAAAATGCCCAACAGATGAAACGATGCACTGTTTCAAGCTACACACTGACTTCAGTGTTTTTATACATTAGAAGTATAATGTATTACAAGTGAAACGGTGTCTTTTTCCCCCTTCTTCTCAAACTGCAAAAGCAATTTAAAAAATTCAAAGGTAAAGAATAAAAAGTGAAAACAAGGCTTAATTTTGCATAGATTTTATTTCCATGTCTCAAGTAATAAAAGCGCGAATTGCAAGATTCCGTGACACCAATGTTCACTTAGAAGTACTCTTACCTTTTCTAAATCTGTAAGCTTTTCCTGCAACTGTCTCTTCTCCATTTCCAGTTTGGCTAATGCACTCTTTCCATTTTTTACTTCTTCTTCGAGGCTAGATATTCGACCTAAAAGTGACCAAAACATCAATGAATCTGGACGGGGTGTGAAAAAAGAATGCACTTAACTACTTTGAGATATAGTTTAGATTAGAGATAAATTTTTCAAACATAATAGCTTCTAATTCTGACTATTAAGTCACTCCCTTTGGGGTGATTTTAAAAATTACCAATAACATTTTATAAATGTTATTACACATTTACTCTTAAATGTGTGTCCACACTTATGTAATATTGTATAGAACAGCACACTGATCTAGTCACAATCTGAAGCTCAAATAACATCACCAAACCTTATTTTTATTTCTGAAACAAGAAAAAAAGCTTATCTTCCTGAGATTTGCAGGAATACCTTGTAAATCACTGATAATCTCTGATCCATGACTTCGATCTCTCCGTTCTGATTCTAGAGCTGACTGAAGATTGAGAAAGTCCTTCTCCAGTTTGAGTTTCGCATTCTCTAGCAGGCAGTTCTTATCTTGTAGTTCTCTATTATTAGTTTCCAGCTGCTGGATTTGCTTCGTGCTTTCTGTCTGGTTCTTCCTTAACCTGGCTGCAGTGTCAGACTCTGATCGCAGCAAAGAATTGGCTTCATCCAACTAAAGATGATAAAAACATACTTCAGAAACAATTAAAATACAGTAACTACCATTGATACTACAGAATACTATATTTTATGAATTAATTAAATAAAAAGGAGCATACTTTATGATTACAAAATTTGACCACCAAAACATGACAAGAATGAATGGCATTTAAAACTCCATTACACATTTCAGTTCCCTTCTCTACTAACAAAATCTGTACTCCAAACAGCTATTATTTTAAAATATGCATGTATAAAGTTGGCATGCCTGTCTTTGTAGTTGATTGATTTTCTCATTGGATATTTGAGAGTTCTGATTCCTCTTTTTCAAATCTTCAAGCTGGTCTTTCAAACTGTTAACTAGAACAAAAACAATTCAACATTGTTAATCACTCTCATGAAAAAGCTTCCATTTGAACTCTAATTCATTTATTTTATCTCTTAAAAGTCCACATCAATGCACAACCCTTCAAGCATGGTTCAACATACCCTCATTTTCCAAATTGCGCTTCTTATCTGCTTCATGTTCTGCTTTTCGCTGGTATTCTGTATTTTTATGCTGAAGAAGAGCCTTCTCCCTTTCCAATTGTCTGACTGCAGACTCTACATTCTTCCTTGAAGTTATCTGGATACATTTAAAAAATAAAAACATCACTAAGTGCATACAGGAGAGAGGTATTCTTTACATGACAAAAAGCTCAGTTTAGTTAGTAATGGAGAAAGACACAGTCTATTTGCCTGCCAAAAACACAGCCCAGGACAACTATAGCCAGAATTTTTCTACAATTTCAAGACTGTGTGATCATTTGGATTTGATGAATCTGGCAAACCTGCCCAGTAGCCAATCCAGAGGCATAGAAACATACATGTAATGTAAGGTCTTGACATATGCCTGGATGAATGATACATTAAATTGTAGACATCCACTACAGATATGATAAATTTGTAGTAGCACTAAGGTGCAAAGCTGGGCAAGAAATAGTGTCCTTTTACTGACACTGAACAATGCAAAGAATGGCCCTCCTCTTCCAGCAACATTGCTCTCACATGTTCAATTCTTAGAATCTTATATGGGATATTTATATTGCCCTGTCCACCAAATTAAAAAAACATGGTGAAAAAAGAATTCTGGAAATAGGTGTGTAGCTGTAGTACAAAAATCATAATGAAAATATTTAAGCAGTGACAACAATTTCATGCTTGTGAATATCAAGAAATCAACCAGTATTACTTATTGCTTGTGTATTTATATACGGAGCTACTCAGAAGTAATTTGCTGTTTCCTAAGGATAAAAGCCACACATAAATATTAAAGTTCTAATTGCAATAAGAAATAACTACAGACTTACCTCTTCATCTAGTTCTTTCACTATCTTCTCTAAACGAGTATTAGTAGACCTGAAGAAATTTGAAAAGTATTTTTAAACCCTGCTGATTATACAGAAACCAGAATGCTTGGATCTATCTCAGTAATTTTACGTAAGGTACTCTATTTTCAGCAATCACATGAAACTTCAAGAACTGTGGAAATCATTCAAACAATAGAAAGATTCTTATGGAGCATTAAGGCCAAAAAAACAGAATAGAACAGTAGTCACAGCAGTAGCAAGAATTACCCAGCAATTTACAGTGAGGTCTGTTTGCAGGGTCGGGAATCCCCAGATGGATTAAAATGCTTTCAAGCATTCAAAAACAAAAGGTGTAATAAAAATTCTTTATAAACATACCAAACACGTCAAAAAAGTCTCACCTGTACTTCTGTTCTAGTTCATCTTTGGCTTGTAATTCGTTACTGAGCTGTTCTTCCAGCTTGCTTAGCTTTTTCTGAAACTGTGCAAAACGCCAAAAAAGCATGGCCCATATATAAAAATGTTATCACATAAAATGAGTGCAATTAAACAACAAGAAGAAGGGAAAGCGAGGAAAATTCAATCTTATATCTTTACAAGGTACTAATCCTGATGTTTTTAAAGATACAGATGCATAGCCACAAAATTTACTGCATGCTGCATTAAATCTAACTGTCACAGAATTATGTGTCACAGATTGTCAGTCATAAAATTTCCACTGGCAAAGAATATTGTTACTGGCCCTTTGCTGTACTCTTTCTCTGTAGACAGAGACTTCGCACTGCAGCAGAATTCTGGGGATAGTCTTTTCTAAATGAAATTACAAAACAAAAAAGGGGGCACATGACCAAATTGGACAGTAGTCAGCAACTATTACTAAGCATGTTCAATGACCTCACATAAAGAACAATTTCTTAGTCTAATACATACAGAAGTGAACACTTTTCAGGCATAGGAATGCTGTGGTTTGCTTATTAAAATATTAAAAAAAATCTGAGTCAAGTACCCAGATATTTATGAAATAAGTTATAAATAATTAATTTTGGATTTGTCTCATGTCTTCAGCTTTCAAGTGCATTTATTTTCCTTCATTCCCTCTCCTCCCCTAACCCCAAACGTGAAATGTAAAAATGTGGTTTTCTAAACACTTTACAATTGTTACAATTAGAAGAGTCCCAAAACATGGACACTGGAAGGGGCATCAAAACCAGAGAGTCATCGTTTGAGAAAACGAGTGAGAAAGATTGACAGAAAGTAAATGCCAAATTTCCTAAAAAAACTTGTTTTCTATCACAACATAAAGCAAGTATCACAGATGTCACATTATGTGTTTCTAACAGCAACTCTTAAAACTATTCATCTGTTCAGCAATGCCTAAAACTATCCATCTATTCAGCAATGACAGGAAGAAATGGAGTCTAGTAAACGTTTGCATTTAAATTTATGCTGGTCAATACATTCATTTCCTTTACTTATTTTTTAAACTTTGAAAAGGAGTTTTAATTTTAAGAAATGTTAACAATATACTATCTACATTTGAATAATACAAAAGTTTAAGTAACATAATGACGTAAGTACATGAAAATTCCATAGCATTTTCCTGTTATCTGCAAATTTAAATTTAATTATCAATCTTCAAAACCCGGATAAACATGCTCCATACACTTACTTCAACTGAGAGCATGATTTAAACATTTCTTTGCCACTGCAGGTGATGATTTATTTTTCCTAACTCTGAACAAATCAGTTACGAATCACTCAGGCAAGTGTGGAGCCAAAATCCACAACATTCCCAAGAGTGATGCTGTTCGTGGCAAACAAAGCTTTACATGTTTGGTTTCCAAACAAATCCGAGATGCCAAAAAAATTTGAGAAAAAAAAAAATCTGTATTCATACACCTTTATACTATAGTACCTTAATACTCGAGTATAACTGTTTCAAAATACAACTAGTAAATAAACATTTAAGCTATTTCACATTCACATAAATTATGTAGGAACTTTTTTATTCCTTTCAAAATTCAAATAATATACTTACCTCCTTGCTGTCCTGTAAACAGAAAATATCATTTTTATTGAGAATCATTTAAAGACAAACATCCCT
>JANHGB010004489.1:0-11692 GCA_026283785.1 Coracopsis vasa
AGTGAAGCCAATACATGGGAAAAATTGCAACAAGCCCTAACTCCAGTCAAATTCTAATACAGAAAAGTGTTATTAATATTTCACTCAAGATACGTGAAGATACCGTATTTTTATGCGATGGCACTGCCTCTTAAAATGGACTGTATAGCAGCTTGAAAAGTTACTTTTTTTCCTTTTGGGTAAGGAGGAGATTGGAAGTATTTTAGTGTTAGACTGCTTACGTATTTACTCTAAAACTGCTGACACTTAACACATCTCCATAGCAAATGTTCTTTGTGATTCCAAGAGATGCAATATTTTTAAAGAAACATTTAAAATACAGGCAAATATGGCATCAAAAGGACAAAAGCAAAAGTAAGTTAATTGCCAGGATATTTCTACCAGTAAAAGGAAACTACTAACAAGCAACTGTACACCAGACCATAACCAGGACACTCAATCAGCATTAAACAACTTAAGAGTTAAATACAACTGCTTAGGATTCTTTAAGAAATTTCACCATTCAGGAAAACAGAAAGGATGGTTTAAATTTTTTAAATGTTACAATTTTTTTAATTATGTTATGATAAACAAAATGTTATTCTTTATTTCTTGATTCTGCAAAATTACAAAATAAAAAGTAGATTAACCAAGAAACAACTGAAAACACAAGAGGCTGGTGAATGGACAACCATATTTGTTCTGGTGATAACTGATTTAGGCTATTTTCTTAAACTGTGTACTGTACTTACCCCATTCCACTCTACGCTCATACTCACTTCCTCGCCTCCATCAGGACCACTCTCGTACTTTACCACATCAACATTGAGGCTTTCTCGGCTTCGCCTTTTTTCTATGCTCTCAGGGTCATTCAGCACTTCAGCAACTCTCTGTTTATGAACATTGTCAAGACCCTAAGAATTAGAAAAAATGGCAAAAGGTTTTCTTTTATTGCAAGCTGTACTAACTCACACACAATAACCATATCAAGAAAGAAGTCAAACCAACCCATTACTCCATCACCTCAATTCTACTTTCAAAGGGCAGCTGAGTTGCCCTTCCTACACTGCAGCAATCAACAGAGCATGAAGTGGACAGACAGTCTGGTAGAGAATTCAGTGACTTGCCATTCTTTTCCTCCTTCCCTATCACTTGTCAAAGCTTCACAGTGTTCACATAACTTACCTGAAGCCACGTGGACACCAGCTTAATGTTTAAGAAATACCTAGATCATGAACAGTCAATGCAATTCTCAGTTTTCCACCTATCAACTGGTACAGTGTTCACCCACCTTTGGAAAGAACATTGCAGGTACCTGAGTATCTAATACCTGAGACACAGGTTGTGTTATTTAAAAATAGAGACATATGATACTTGACACAGTGGTATAATTTATTGTTCAGAAAGACATAAAATAGAAAATAAGCTTATAATAGAACAGACTATATTTGTGGTCAATAAAATACGTTTGCTTTGTGTTAAACAATGTCCATCAATTACCACATAACCCTTTAAATATCTTAAAATACCTCCTATAAAAATCATGTACTAAAAATAAAGGCAAAATCTTTAATAGAAACTAGAAAGTAATAAAGCTCAAATCATATTCGAGTTTTGTTTTCTTTAGAATAAACCTCATATACTCCACATCGTGAACAGTATGCTGCAGGAAGAGATGCCAAGTCAATGCCTTACACATAAGAAAATATTCTACATCTTTCACTGTGCAACATTAGCAGCAAATGCAGCAGGGGATCTGTGTGACAAATCCATAAAGCCTACCACAATACAGAAAGTGAAAATCATGCCAAAATTCTTCTAAAAAGTAAAGTGAATGAATAAGAAAGAAAGTAGGTTTAGTGGCATGGAGAAATCAGGTTCTTGTTTCCATATAGCTGCTTTCCACTACTTGAAGAGCAGAACAGCACTCCCTGATGGAATTCTACAAATAAGGAAGTATGAACACATAATGATCCTATATTTTCACTTCCACGTGGCTGTATGGTACAGAAAACTGGCTAGAGCTCTCAGACAGTATTGAAGCACAGGCTCAAAATGGCTTCTGCACCAATCCCTTCAGCAGCACAGAACACAAAAACCATAAAACTATTTAAAATCACCACTAAGGAGGTGAAGTATCACATAAAGACCCTGGGCTCTGCTCCAAAGCTATTGTGACTCATTTACTTCACATGTTAATACATATATTTAAAAAATGAAGGGACGTGGAACTGCACTTCCCCAGTTTGATTCTGTCATGAAAGATGAAGGACAAAGAACTTCACTGGTCTTCAAAAATCTAGCATTTACATCCCAGCAGCTAAAGCAAACAAAACATGCACGAAAGAGAACAGAACTATGGAGGACTGGTACTTTTCCACACCTGGGAACCGAAGTACCTCTTTGCTTTCAGCTGAAAAGGGGAAATGGATTAACCCTGTCTGTTCTCCTTTAATTTAATGACCTAAAATAGAACGGTAGAGTTAAACAGTGCTAGTACGACAGCACTGTTTCCTGCATGTCCAAATCCAGTGCTGTGTATAAGGTGATATAATGGTAGACGTGGTATACGATGCACCAATGAAAACCTGAAGCCTGGTTAATGAAAACAAAGTAGCAGCAGCAAATCTCCAGCAGGCTTTAAGGAAAATGGAGACAAGAACAGTTTTTGCAGTGGTACTGGCAAGCCAGAAGTGGGCTGATTACACAGGGGCTGTAAAAAAAGACTTCTCCAATAGCAAGATCCTCACATCCTTGATTCCCAAATAATCAATTCCAAGCTTCCCAGTGGAAATTTCAACTTGAAAAGCTGGTGAAGCTGGTGTTCTGTTTTGTTTTGGTTCTAATATATACATAAAAAGAACAAATACAAGCTAAGTTGCCTTATTACTATTACACTATTCCAATTTATCCTGCTTGTATCTGTTCACACCAAAAAAAAAAAGAAAAATCACATGTAATGGCAACAGCAAAACTAAGAACCAAAGCAAACATTTTAAGACTCAGTGCATCTTCATTTATTTTCAAATCAAGACACTCCGAAAATGAGCCTTCAGTAAAAGTAAGTTAAAATCACCCTCAGTAAAAGGAAATACCTGTATCAACTATCCCCCCCACCCTTGAATTTTCCTTGCTGAAGAGCCTTTGTCCCAGATCCGTATTTTCTTCTTACCAGTTCATTCCATTTACTTGGCAAACACTTGTAAGTTTTCCATCATTTTTTTTGTGGAAGAAAGAACTTAAACCACCTTATATCAAAGGGAACTATTCTTGAATTCACTAGAAGACCATGAGGTTTGCCAGGAGCTTTTTGCTCTCTCCCTTTTCCAGAAATCTGCTTTCATATACATCAAACACTGCAATATCATTGTTTAAAATACAACTTCGAATCAGTATAAGACAAAAAAATACCCCACAGAAACAAAGCAAATCATTGCGCAAAAATGAAATTAAAATTGAACTTCCCAAGGGTTTTTTTTATTCACTTATATTTTCTTATTTTGCTTTCCATTTTAATACTGACAAGCCATATTTGCTTGTCCTGTCTTGGGTACTTTTATACAAGACATTATATCAATCCATCCAAAAGGGAAAAGGAAAACCAAAAAGCCAGTAAAACACCACAAAAAACCCCAAATCTCTCTCCCACCTTCTAAGACTGAGAAAGGGTTACTTAAATTGCACATCTGAAAGCAAAGACACAGAACTTCCCTGCATTAAAAGAACAGACCCTCCACTTAAACTGTAATATCCATCTCATCAGTCTGCAGAAGTAACAGAAACAACTAATAAATTTATAATGGTCTTCTAAAGACCTGCATCAGTCAGTCAGCTGTATGTAGAAACAAAACATTTGAAAGTTTGATAGATCCTTATTGAAAACAGAACAGCATTACTGGCAAATGAGATTATCATTGAAACTCTCCATCTTCCCCTAGCTGCAGCCTCTCTGGCAGGACGTGTAGGCAAGCAAGGACTGCTGGCTATCACAGTGTTTTCTGCTGTGCCATTTTCCGTGTAATTTCACCGCCAATTTGAATCATGCCCCCAGGATACGATGCCACTGCCCTAGCAGTTAACCAGTTTCAAGTGTTAAGATGGTATTAGTTTATCATCAGTTCAGACTGAAATTAGAGATACTAAATAACTAAACATACCAGACACTACATAGCTAAAAGTTCACATATTCTGTACATATGATAGATACTGAAGTTGAAAATCTGCATTATCACAATGTAGACATATTATTAAGAACTTTCATACTTGCCTGTTTACGAGATCTCATCGCTGCCTCCTCTAATGTTTCAGCAGCTTCAAACTTGCCCTGTCGTCTGTAAAGCGCTCCAAGGTTCTTTAAGGTAGTTGTTACTGTTGGACTATTTAAAGAAAAAAATACACACACACACACACACACACACACTAAACTTCTCAATTCACAAACTAATAAAAACTTAAATATAGTATTTATCATATTAAATAATTACAAAAAGGAAGTCTCTTGAAATACACTACACTGTACTGCATGTACGAGGATAAACCTGTTAACTCCTTTCCAAATGCATTAACAGCTCACACTATGATTGGTCAACAGCCCTGAAACTGAAAGTTAGTAAATAGCCTCTAAATCTACTCAGGAGAAAACTGGAGTGCTGTATCCTTCTGTTTCTCATGTGCATCTCAAAGTAAAAAGTTAGCTCAGTTTGAGTGTGCCCAACTGAATAATTATGAAGCTTCCAGAAAATATGCCTACTCATGCATACAGTGACCATTACTGTAGCATGTGTTAGGCACAAAACAAATTAACGGTTCATCAGCTTTTACTTTATACTTATTTGCATTTTCTATCCTTTCAAACTATGCTTGAAGAATAAAAGGGGAAAAAAAAATAAAAATTGTACATTCCATTAACAAGTCTCACACTTCAACAAGACAATTTTGTTTCAATGACACAGTATTAGCTCAGTCACCATATTGTTGCGTGAAGTTTTGCTCCAGTAACAACAGAGAAAAGATTTCCTCATGCATTAGGATGAACTAGTACATGAAAAACAAACCAACAAAATGTATTGCACCCAGAGTTCAGGATGGAGAGAAAAGAGCAGATTTCAACAGTTCAAAGGTTCTGCTACTTGTTAAACACATGAATTCAAACACTGAAGAAATTAAAAACCCTCATTAAACATAATCAATACTAGATGAAGGTTTCTTACCTTGTACCACTTGCACATCAGAAAAAAGGCAGCTAAGTTACAAAATTAAAGCAAACAAACCCTATTTCACCGAGTACAATCCAAGCAGAAGTTCTTGTTTCTCTTCTTCCATTTTAAAGTACACTTTTTAATTCACACAAAGCTATACTCTTTGAGCTTTATAAACTCAAATAATGCTGAACTGGGGCAGTTTTGACTTTGTTTTCTTGTACCACCTAAAAAACTCAAGGCTCAGTTATTTGCACAGCCTTCTTTTTGCTTCTGGCCCCTCCAGAGCCCTTGCTGGGACAGGGACAGCATGTACATCAACCAATGGAATAAAAAAAGAGAGAAAGGTGGCCTACGCTTTACCTGAAGGCCTGCCAAGAACACAACTGGTGAATTTCTCTTTCACTTACTAGATCTAACCAGGCTAAATTAAAAGCATCCACAGGACTTGAAAACTGTTAGTACATTCCTGAAACCCTTTCTTGGGGCCTGAATTTTTAATACTATTGTTTTTACAGACCAAAGCAAGCAGCTGGTTTGGTTTCATTTTTAAACATGCGTTAATGTGACATTTCAGGATCCTGTGTATTGCCATGCTGTCTGTCCTATGAAGAAATTACCCACCTGTCAACTTTGCAAGCTTTGTACCAGCCACCATATTCTCCAAAAGTTGTGCCATCTTTTTGCTTTCCCTAAAACAAAAGTAACATTGAAAGAAAATAACCAACTTGCAACTTAAACAAGTAAAAACTCAAAAAAAGATTTATGGCAATGGCCTTACTTTGCATTCTTCCCTCTCTTCTGCATGCATCCAAATAGGTTTATTTTCATCTGATGAAACACAAGAAAATATATTACAGAAGAACAAAACTACAAAGCATTCATCGTTTTCATTTTCACCCTTCTGAAATGAAGCTGTGAACCACGGAATTACACTACCACAAAAAAAAAAGCTTACTACCCACACTACAAGCAGCAGATAAATAAAACATGTGCCTCTTCTTTAGAGTTTTACAACTGTGTCGTCTTTTATCTGAACTTAGAAACAGTTACTTCTGAGAAGCTTTGAAGTTAGCATATGCTGACATTGATTTGTCATGCACCTAGTTCTGAGCTAAAAACTGCACATTTATTTCTTTTATCATAAAAACTGTTTTGACATCCACTAAGTGGTACACATACTACTGTCATGGAATGCAATGTGATTTTTACAGATGATAAAATGCATTTGACTTCAAAGTACATTATAATTCACAATTTAAGGGTATTTTCCCCATTCTTTAAATATATTAATGGAAGACTCACACTAACAATGTATTTATTATATCATTAAAAATCCTGCACTGACTTTTACCTGAGACTGGAAAGTCACAGATTTTTCTGCCTCCATAAAAATGCCAAAATTGGTTTTGGTTGGGCATACTGTAAATTATGCCAGAAATACAATCCATAAAACATAAACCTATCAAGTCTACCTCATGTAAGAAAAACTCGCCTTTCAATCAAATGCTACTGACATATCTAAATGCTTCCTTATGATGGATATACATCAACATGTCTATTACATCACTTTTTAAGTCTACCTCAAGCACACAATGATTTTGATCAGGATACAATTAACTTCCTGCAGATATTATTTCATAATAACTACCAAAATGACACATACATTCAAATCTAGGGACTCAGTTTCTTACCATCTACAGAGCCAAATTCCCGTTCATGAGCACGAGTAAGAATCTCTTTGTATAAAGTTTCCGCTTGCTTAAATTTGCCTTGTTTTAGATAGCAGGATGCCTAAAAACAAAATACGTCCCCAAAAGGTATAAGCACACTTTTATTTAGCTTGATAAATAATAAATACAATACATGCTGAATAAGGTGCATTGCAATTAATCAGAAAATCTTGCTTTTTTTCTTAGATTTACTCTATAAAAGGCTTACCAGGTTATTCTTCGTTTTTGCAACATTTGGATCATCTGGTCCCAGCTTGGTTTGGTAAATTTCCAGTGCCCTCTGATAGTAGTATTCAACCTCCTCATATTTACCCTGGTTCTGGCATAGTAAAGCCAAGTTATTCAATTGTTTAGCAACGTCAGGGTGATCCTTCCCCAGGACCTGAAAATTAAAAAACTTGTATTAAAACAGTCTCCAATCATCGTATCAGGGTTCAGAAATGCATCATTTAGAAATATGCTGTTAGTTTTTATTCCTCATCAATTCAACATGAAGATAACAAAAGAAAAATTGCGTTTGAGAGATATGAAAATTACTCAATTCTATTAAGAACTGAGAATGCTGCAGAACAATTCATAACAGGGATAATACAAGTAGCAGAACAACATTATATGCACTGTATTACACAAAGCCTGAGGATGCAGGCATTCAGTGTCGTGGACTAGAATAAAAATCAACTTCAAAATTTTAATGATGTTTCATTTTTAGTTCCAAAGCTTTTGTCAAATGATTACTTAACTATCAAAGGGGAAAGAAAACGTGAAAGAAGGTTAATTACAAAATACAGAATTTACAATATACCCAGAGTGCTCCAACAGCTCCATAGGACTACTTGAATGTGCAACTGTTTTGAATTTCAGACACGGCTATCTACTAGGGCACTGATAACTGTGGTTCATCTGGCAGATGTACACAACCAAAACAAAAAGCAAGTAAAAAAACCAAGCTTAACCTTGCCTTCTCCCTCAAAAAAATCCATTCGAAAGTGATGCATTCTTTTACTCATACCTTTTCCCTGATTTCCAGAGCTCGCTTACACAATGGTTCAGCTTCTTTGTACTTTCCACGTTTACCATAAAGTACTGCAAGATTGTTTAGAGTTGCTGCCACCTGTCAACAGCAGAGAAATTTTAATTACACTGGAAATTACTGATACAAATATGTGAGAAATGAATACATCTGCAATGCATTGACGTTTTCAAATTTTCCATGCACAAGGTGGACCTCTTGAGATTTGCAAATGAAGAAATAATTATTATTGAATGCATTCATACACAAACAAGGAAAGTGAAAAAAAATCATGAAATAGTTTTGCTTCATTTGTGGAAATGTCATTTAGTGCACACATTTACTTCATATGTTCTTCTCTTACAGAGTTATTTCTCAGATCTATACTCAGAGCTGCAATGCGTCACATAGGGTATATGAAGTGAGATACCACATTAATTTTAAACACTGATTACAAAAGCTTGATTTAAGTATCATTTAAAAGCAGCCATAAAACAAATTAGAAGGAACCCTTCAATATGAGTTTTATAAAGTGATTTGAGTAAGAAAATTAAAATCTTTCTTCACAAATTGATTTCCCATAGAAAATCTATGCAATCCAAAATCAAATGTGTGAGAGTCATTTATGGTGAAACGGCATTGAATATAATGCTCAAAAGGCATGTTAAATTCTTAAGAGATAATGAAGCATGTTACATTGTGGCCTCCTACCTGTACTGTCTAGAGATAAGCCAGGTCTTAAAAACTTTCCTGTTGAGTTTAATATTAAAATCAGTTGAAAAAAGTTCAGTGAAAAACACAACTGAAAATATGATATTGCATATATACAAACCGCTGGATGATCTTTGCCCAAAGTCTTCTCACGGATAGCCAAGGCATCATTCAGGAGATTTGCTGCATCTTTGTATTTGTTCTGGTCTCTAAATTTTAAAGAGTCATAATTAATACAGGTGATTCAGAAAAAGAAATCATAAAAACAAAGCTGACTTCAGTATTGGCCTAAAGATGTTAGTGCAATAGAAGAGTAATTGAGAATACATTCAGGAATTGGGAAGTAAAAACATGAAGCCTGTAACTGTAAAGTAGTTTGCTGATTCAGGACTAGCATATACTACTGCTACACTGTTGTCCGATTTATTCCTCTAGATTATCTGAAGTGGGCAATCAAGACAAGCCTCCTCAGCAGACAATAACAACAACAAAAAAAAAAGGTATCAAAACCAGCTTCACTCCCAAAGAAAAGGCACAGTCAGAAATACAGTAACTTTTTTGACCTTTAAGCACAGGGATACATATAAGGATTGCAGGACCCTGCTGAGGGCTTCAATTTTTTTAAAAAAAAGGGAATGGAAAATAGTCAAAAAATGTTAGTCTGAACATTAACAAGTTGTATCCAAATATTATTTAGTTAATTGACACTTATCTACGTCAATATACAAACCTGTACACCAAAGCAAGTATGTTCAACATAGTGGCAACATCAGGATGATCATGACCTGAAGTCTTCTCTAGGTCTTCAAGAGCTTGTTTACAGAGAGGTACAGCAACCTCATATCTACCTTGGGAAGCGTACTGAATGACAAGATTATGAAGGGTCCTTAATCTTGCTGGAATTTCATAACCACCTTGTTGGGCAGCAGCTGCTGCACTGCTATGCTGCTGTTGAACTGAAAGAAACATGCAAGATTTAAAGATGTTTAAAAGATGACTAACTAAAGCATTTAGCATTACTGCTCAGTGACAAAAAATGAGACTCACTGAATTTTATAAAGTATTAGTATTAGAACATACTTCACAGCAGTCATGCTGTCTTCAACAGTGACAGTGAAACTACGACCATTTAATTCTTCATGTTCTGTCCATTACTGTGTTATTTTACACTTCTATTAGCTCAAAGGCCCAAATGTAATAAACCAGAGAAGAAAGTAGGAAACTATTTTAGCTCAGAAAATCATTATCAATTCCCAAGATTATATCATAATTTTGCACTTACAAATATCGACGTTTCCCTATGGAAAGGAACATTAACATAGACAAGCCAACTACCTGCAGAAAAGCTCCAATGATTTGTCCTTTTTCCTTTATTCTTCTCTAAACATGCCTTTTTTGTGCATGTGTGTGTGTGTTTCCCTTTGTTACTGTATCAAAGACTACTTAAGGTTGGCACATAAAGAATTAAAAGATTTTGCATGCCACAAGTAACAGCCACAAGAGAAAAGGCATCGAGTCAAGGCCAGTGACACTTTAAGTAAAACCTTTAGGTTTTACTTACTAACATTCAGGCTTAGCCACTTGCTTTCCAGAAGCTCATAACCTTTGGTTGTTGCAACCACCATGCTCCAATTCCCTCCTTTGCAGTAAGAATTCCAGGTGGCACATGTCATAGAATCATAGAATAGCTACAGTTGGAAAGAATCTTAAGATCATCTAGTTCCAACCCCCCTGCCATGGGCAGGGGCACCTCACACTAAACCATGCCACCCAAGGCTCTGTCCAACCTGGCCAGGCCCTGTCCAACTTGACCAATATAATGTCAACTTGACTTGAACTGTAATTTATGTTTGAGCAGTTGGGTGTTGGCCTGTACCTCTCACCTAACCTCACTTCAAAACCATAGAATCGTTAGCTAAATATACCTGAATGAGCTTTTTGTTGTTCTATTAAGCAGAGAAAAATGCCACTGACCACTCTATTTAAAGTGGTAGTCTTTATAATTGAGACTCATGTGCTCTTGGTGACTCAGCCATTTCTCTTGTGATCTGGTATACCCGCATGCTGAACAAAGATTTAATAAAATTTGATACACATAAGTGTAACTTTATTCCTACAGTGCAAAATATGGTAGATCTGGAGTGAACTGGGAAATTGACAGTTAAATATATTCTTGTCTTTTTCACTAAGTGTTATTATTACCTCTCTTTGCTCTTATGATTTCTGGAGTTACCAGTGTGCTGTTAAAGTTGAAGCTGAGAACTATTATAAATTCATATTCAAAAATATGTTAATTTTTTCATCATAACAGATCTTTCTCATTCTGCCACAAATTTTGAGGATTTGTGTAAAGCTTTGTTGTGATCATAAAAAGATAAAGAGGATATTAGTTAACTTTGGTTTTAGATAATGAGACTTTAATGTTGACATTCTCAACTGATCACGTTTGCTTTTTTCATTAAACATTTGGCTTTGATTTTGCAAGAAGCAGTTTTATTGGTTTAGGATAATTAATTTTCCATTGTCCTGTTAGGACTCAATCAACTTGGGAGTTTTCTTGGGTCTTGGAATGCAGGCAAGAAACAAGAGGAGAAATATGACCATTTTGTCAGGGATACTATACCCTAAACTTAACCAAGACCTGTGATGAATAAAATTCCTCCACAAGAAGAGTTTTTGCTATCAATAAACATTAAGCTTCATTTTGGTTTTGTGATCAGTGTGACCAGCCCTTCTTTGTAACCTGATTTTTCCTACTGCATGTTCACAGTACTCCTTTCTGAAACTGAAAGATTGCATGTAATTTATTTCATGGGAATGTTTTATGCTTGCAAGAGATGAACAGATGTTTAGAAAACAAAACTACTAGTCACTAGTTTTGTTACAGCTACACTAGTGATCAAATATATGAATTTTACAGCATAGCTGTATTGGAATGGATGTTTCAGAGGCATTTCAATCAAAAGTGGTGCCATTCTGAGCTTGAAACATAGGCTTAGATTTATTTTCCTAGCAGTGCAATCCTCAAAGATTATACTTCATGCACCATTTTCAGGCATGTC
>JANHGB010004491.1:0-21300 GCA_026283785.1 Coracopsis vasa
CTCAGAACCTTCCTGGGCAAATGGTTTTCTCAGTCGGTGAATGAGGTTTCAGAAGGAAAACATTGCAACAGAAATAGTCCCTCCAGCATGTCGATGCACCACACAGCTTGGTGTCATTGGCAAACTTGCTGAGGGTGCACTCAGTCCAACTGTCCATGTGATTGACACTAAGCAGCACCCACCCCTGAGGAATGCCACTTGTCACTGCTCTCCACTAGGACACTGAGCTGTTGATCACAACTCTTTGAGTGTGACAATTCAACTAATTCTGTATCCATCGTGTGGCCCATCCATCAAATCCATACCTCTCCAGTTTAGAGACAAGGATGTAGTGCAGGACTGTATCTAATGTTTTGTACAAGTCCAGGTAGAGGACGTCAGTGGCTTCTCCCTTAGCCACCAACTCCATAACCCCATTGTAGAAGGCCACCGACGTTGTCAGTCATGATTTGCCCTTAGTGAAGCCATGTTGGTTGTCAGCAATCACTTCCTTGTTTTCCATGTGCCTTAGCATAGTTTCCAGGAAGATCTACTCCATGATCTTGCTGGGCACTGAGGTGAGATCAACTAACCTATGGTTTCCCAGTGCTAAGCTTTTTTCCTTTCTAAAAACAGGGGTTACATTTCCCCTTTTCCAGCCAGCAGAAATTTCACCAGACTGCCACAGCTTTCTAAGTATGATGGATAGTTGCTTAGCCACTTCCTCCATCACTTCCCTCAGGACCTACAGATGGATCTCATCAGGTCCCATGGACTTTTGCACCTTCAAGTTCCTTAGATGATCTCAAACCTACACTCTACAGTGGGCCATTCTTCATTCTCCCAGTCCCTGCTTTCTGCAATGGTGTGGCTGGGGCACTTGCTAGTGAAGACGAAGGCAAAAAAAGTCATTGAATACCTCAGTCTTCTCCATGTCCCGGGTATCCAGGTCTCCTATTTCCTTTCAGAGAGGGACCACATTTTTGTTAGTATTCCTTTTATCACCAACCTTAGAACTTTTCATTGTGTGACCATATATAATACCAGAACCTTCATATATATATCATATATAATATCAGGACCCTTCATATATAAGGCTCCCTTGAAACACAAGATCAGGAGTTATGCATTAGTGTATTTCCACAGATCTGAGACTTAGAAACTTGTAAATTCTCCCTGAGACCCCTTCATTTGCACTCAGATAACAAAGGGGTTTGGTGGCATTGAGACAAACAGCTCCAGTCAAGTTTGGTGAAGCCTGAACTGGAGTGAAAAAGAAGTAAAGATGGAGAAACAATGTCTGGAAATTTCTGTATTCATAATCCAGTGATATTTCAGGAGTTGGCAAGGGCCTGTGCTTCTGGAATTAGAAGCTTTATTGGAATATGTTTAAGAGGGAGCTTGGCTTGGACCTTAGTTCAGCTTTTGCCACTCATTGTTTCTTCAGAAATTTCTGTCCAGTGTTTCACACCAATGCTCTGTCCTTGCCCTTCATTCACCTCTCTGATCTTTTGAAGCGTAGATGAGGACAAAGGAAACAAGCCAAACATTTATGTTAACACTTTCACCCACATCAACACTGAATGAAAGTGAAAGAACAAACAGTACCTCTCACGGGGTACTATGATGAAAACCACATAAACTCAAGGGTGACGGCCACCAGAGAAATAAGATCTTAAATGATTTATATTACATAGTGAGACCATTTCAGAACCTGAGATAAATGGGGATAAGACAGCAAAGGAGATGCATTATTTTGACCACACTCCATTAAAGTTAACTGTGAAGGTCTAGGCACAAGTGTTACAGCTCAAACCCTTCAGGACAGAGGTTGACACAGATACAAATCAGTGAAAGAAACATTAAAACCAACTCAAAATACTATTTGTATCTAATAGTCCTGGTGCTGTTAATCCAGACACAACAGTTTCAGAAGCACCAAAGCTGCTTATGCAAAAGCAGTTATCTGAGAAATTGTTGTGTTCTTGTACCATTTTCATACTTTGACAATAGAGGCTGTTATGTTAATTCAGAAAGTGCACAGTAATGGTTTAGTTTTTACTAAATAATTCCTTTATTGCTAATTACATGGAGCATTTTGAATAAATTATTCATACACAGTTTAACCTTTTTAAAACAAATGCTTTTAATCTGTTTTTTATCTATTGTATGTAACCCCTAGTTTTTCAAGTACATGCTCCTAGAATAAATAATACTGATGCTAGTAACTAACACAGGCCATTTTGCAATGGTGAAAGGATACTTCAAATATCCATTTATTTGCTATGTATGGGCGCCTGGCAATGCTAAGCTGTACCACAGACTATGCAGTGAGTAGATTCAGCAATAAAACTGACGGTGAATTAATCAAATATTGTCTTTGTCACAATGATGGATCATGTACAGTCAAGGTTCTGCCATGTTATGGGTTAGAAGGGACTATTCCTCCGCCTTATTTGCTCTATTTTTCAAAATGCATACAACAATTCACCTAGAAAATCTCTAAACTGCTGGTTGGTAGACGTGGTAAGTCTGTTTTCACATGACATTTGAATTGTAATTGAGGTATTATGACAAGCTGCCTTACTGTCTAGGTGCTGAGCATTTTTGCAATGTAGTGTAAATTATCTTACAGGATTACCAATGATTTATATGTGGTTTTCCTAGTCTTCTGAGTTTTGCTAAGATTAGACTTTCAGTTATTATTTATCTCTACGTCTCTGCAAAAATGAAAAGTGAATTATTCATTACTGTATTGTAGACTCGTATGATTGGGAGGTATCTCAGAGGCTCTCTCATCTATCCCCCTGCCCTAAGAGGCATCAACATCAGATGTGTTAGTCCTGACAGATGCTTGTTTAAGGTCTTCTCATAGATTTTCAGTGATGGAGTCATCACAACTTCCTGGACAGTTTGCTCAATGTTTCCCTATCCACGCTGTTCAAAAGAGAGTTTGTTTTGGGTTTTTTTCCTAATGTCCTTGCTTTGATTGAAACACACTATTTCTAATCCTTGCTGGCACTGGCCTGAGGAATAGATTGCTTCCCTTCGCACCACAGTAGTTATTTGTGTATCTGAAGACTGCCGCCGTATTAATAACCATCAGGTTATTAATTTCTTCCACCCATTTCTCATAGACCAGATTTCCTTATTCTTCCTCTTCAAGTTCTCCAGCTTGACTGAAGCCCTATGAGCAAAATGTGGACATTAAGTGGGATTTCATCTTCACTGGAACTCCATTCCAGTTTCTATGATGTCTACAGCTAAGCAAGTCACCAGAGGCTTATATTCCCCAGTGAGCTCATCACCTCCTTAAAATCAGCAGTGTTCAGAGCAAAATTGCATTTCATTACAAAGTAGATGCTTGATTTTGTCCAGATTAATTGCATCCTAAACTCCAACATCCTAGAATCATAGAATCATAATACATATGTACTGGGGAAAACTTATTTATGTACAGTAGTGTACATAAATGTACACTATGTGTATAGACATAGTGTATAGACACTCATCTTGTGTCTATACAATTGGAATATATTTAATTCCAATTGTGTATAGACAGCTCATCTTGTAGATGCCAGAATAAGGTGATACAAATTCTGGAATGGTACTTCTAGAGATAATTGCTGTTAGCATGCTGCTCCCATGTAACCTTCTAATACCCATACAGATAGTACAGATTATACCATCTTGTCTTCATCTTCCTCGTCAGAAAGGGATGAGTCTCATACAGCAAATCTGTGTCATCTGTCTGTGCCACACAGAGGTCCAGGTATCCCAGGGTGTCTAAAATAGCACTAGATGCCTACACTTAGGCAGCTGAATCCGTCTGTGTCTTTGTGGTTATGCTCTTCCTTATATTTCCCAGTATAACACTGGCCCATTTTGAAACATGATAAAACCCAGTTGCTTTCCCATGGAAAAGCTACACAACCAGTTGTTCTTCATGTTACAAGTATATGTAAGGATGCTAACTATTCCCGTTGAGGTGTGGTGTATCATATATGCCTTATGTTGATCTAAATGTATGTAGGAGTCTAAATAAATGTACTTCTGTTATATTTGCCTTTGAATGTGCGTACATTTTAGTCTATCTCTCCTGAACTCTGTGTACATTTATTCTCCATAACTAGACCTTGCTCCAGTGTCTGTGCTTCAGAGTGCAGTTACACAAAATGCTTCTAGAAAAAAAGAGGTGTATTGCAGAAAGCCCATGGGGATCAGAACACCTCAGGTCTCATTCAAGCTCATTCACTAATTTCAATCTGAGACAAAACTATTTCTTTGTTTCACCTTTTATCTCCATTCTGTCAGATCTTCAGGACAAAGGATATCCCTTCCTTTGCATTTCAGTCTCTCCTAGGATGTCTAAGTGCTATTGTAAACCAATTAATATATTATGCTTATAATAAACCTGACATTTACAGAGAGGAAAACTACTCATTTTTATTTCGGAGCATGCTAGATATAAGGCCAAATATATTTACACCAGGAATACTTTTGTACTAGAGGGAGAATTTCTGGCCCATAGAAGGAAAATTAAGCTTTGCATCCACAATTTTAACTGCAATCTCTTATTAAATCCAAACAGAGCAAGGTGTGATAGCAAGATGCAGTATATCAGGGTTGTTGGGGTTTTTTATATCAGATAACTGTAGAATTAGGCATGGAGGGAACTCTTCTTAGGTTTTAGAGGATTTTCTTATGGATTGTTCCTCTGGCTGGTGTGCCAACGCAGTCTCTATTTCTCATAAGTCTGGAGTTCATGTTGTATCAGTGCTTGTGTCTACCTATGCTAGATCTAACAACTAGGAAGTGTTTTCTTATATTCAGTTTGCAGTTTCCTTTATGCATCTAAATGCCCCGTTAGAACTACATTTTAAAGCCTTATATATTTCTTAGATACTAATGCTCTTTTCATTTATTTGCTCCATCGTATTTGGTATTAAATGCAGATAGTGATCTTTGCTTTTTTTTCTGTGGGAAAGGTTATTATTTTTCTCTTTATCACATGGATGTCTGTAAGTAACATGCAAAATTATCTCTCCTCTTCTCCTGTAGAATTGCAGACACATAGTGCTTGACTGCAAAGCACTGTAATTTTCATGTGGGTTTTTTTTTTCCCTAACACCCTGCATTTAAAGTTTCACATCTGCAGATCTGAAGAGGAGGATGTAAAATAAAAAGCACACGGTGTTCTCAGGAAAACAAAAGAGGAGTGGGTGGCTTTGGATAAAACGATTGCCTTGTACTTCTGACATGGATTATTTTGTTTGGTGGTACATAAGGCTCTAAAGGACAGAGTCCATTTGGGAGAGACATCTGCACTCTGAAATTGCCCAGGACAATGGGATACAGGTTAGTTTGTGGCTGAAGAAAGGATTCAGTTAAATTCAGACATAAATGAATGTTCAATGTTAAGCAAAGAATACTACATTCCTGAATGGATGTTAAACGATATGTCAGACAGCTCTAAAGCATACCCTTTAAAATGAAAAGATCGTATTGCCTTCATGTCCTCCTTGCTTATTTGCACTGAAGCATCAGTGACAAAATATGGATTGTCTCTCTGATTCTGTCCAAAACAAGGCTTTGATTATCCTCAGCTGCCAGGCAAACTAAACCCCAGGTATTATCACAAGACAGACATACTTTCAACTGGGGATATAATTTACACTGAATTAATGGTCAAAACATTTACAGCCAATCTGGGCATAAGTAGAATCATAACTAGAACCAAAGGTATTTTTCAAGTAAGAATATATTTTTATGTCTTGTATATCTCAATCCAGACTTTGAAAGGCACCTTTTTCTACATAAATTACAAGTATTTCTCAGGGAAGAGATGGGCATTTTTGTGTAGAAATGAGGAATTATGAGATTTCACTACAGTAAACCTAAAGGGAATGCATTTTTTTCTTACATGTCATTGAAAACAAGGTTAGTAGTACTTCTTGTTGAATAATCAAAAAGCAATATACTATACATCCATGTAAAACTTGTCTGATTCAATATTTGCTTTAATTAGGCTTGCTGCAGCTCTTTCTAGGGCTACTGATCCCTTCAGAGAGCCAGCATTTCAGATTAGGATTCCTTTGAAAGACTTGCAATATTTGTCAATTAAAAAGAAAGTCCTTTCCCCACCTTCTTCTTTCTTCCTTGCAAGGGAAAATAAAAAAAAATAGAAATAGCATATTTTAAGCATTAAAATAATATTTTCATCATTAAATACTAATGAAAAATAATTCAAAGCATGGTATTCCATACATTTTCAGAAGGCTAATCTAAGGGACAGAAAGGTTATACAATTTAATCTAGGTAATGTGACATACTAAAGGGACGGTCCAGACTGGAATGCAAGTGGTTTGCTTTATTTTTTATCCCGGGAATTTACACAATTCTCATCTCATACTTAGGAACAGCATGAGAACAATCATAGAATCATAGAATACCAGGTTGGAAGAAACCTCAAGGATCATCTGATCGAACCTTTCTTGGCTTTATGACCCATCTTTCACCCTGTCCAGCTGAATCTGAAGTGTCCAATGTTGGGAAGTCCACCACTTCCCTGGAGAGATTATTCCAGTGGCTGATTGTTCTCAGTGTGGAAAATTTTCCTTTTGTGCCCAGCTGGAATCTCCCCAGAGTAACTTGTGCCCATCACCCCTCGTCTTTTCCATGTGACTCCTTGTAAAAAGGATGTCTCTATCGTCTTTGTAGCCACCGTTTAAATATTGGAACATGGGGATAAGGTCTCCCCTGAGCCTTCTTTTCTCCAGGCTGAACAGTCTCAGCTCTCTCAGCCTTTCCTCACGTGGCTTCCCAGTCCTTGGAGCATCTTTGTGGCCCTTCTCTGGACTCTCTCCAGCCCGTCCACAGCTTTTTTGTAGAGCAGGGACCAAAACTGAGCACAGTATTGCAGGTGTGGCCTAGACAAGCGCTGAGCAGAGTGGGACAATGAGGTCTTTATCTCTGCTGGTGATGCCCTTGTTGATGTTCCGCAGCATCCTGTTGGCTTACTTTGCCACAGCAACACACTGTTTACTCCTACTGAGCTTGTGTTCCTTGGGACCCCAGGTCCCTTTCCACAGACCTGCTCCCCAGCTGGTGAGACCCCAGAATGTGCTTCACACCGGGATTGTGTTTCCAATCTGCTGCTGCAATTTATCCTTTTTTGATATATATAATTCCAAATGCATGGTGTTCAGGGCAATTTAGACAAAAGGTAATGCTTTTAATTTGTAGAAAAATCCTTGTTCTTATGAAAAGGCTGAATTGGTCTGAAAATGTTTTATGCCAGAATTTTCTGCAGAGTAGAAGCTCTCAAGAGGCACTGAAATTTGCCATCTGGCTACATGTATTTCTACAAGGATATCAGGTTTTCCAGTCTGCAGGAGAGATTTCATAAGCCACCTGGTTTTAGCGCAAATCACCCAGGAAGATTACCCCAAAAGTAAGGACCTTATATCTCCACAGCATCTGGCTGTAAGTGCTATTGTACCTCACAGCTAAATCAATGTCGGAGGTGTCTCACAGAGGGCTGAGTCTGGATTGACACATCTGATTTCTTTTTGTTAACTTTGTCCAAAATTTTCCAATCACTACTAACATAAAGCATAGTAAAAAAACCTCTTCCTCTCTTGGTTTTAAGAGGACAACTGACTAAGCATTGAAAACATCTATTAAGCTACCTTACAAAGGGGGTTTTTTTCCCTTAGAGCCTAATAAAATAGCCTTCGGATGTTAAAGCTTTAAATGAGACAATAAACTTCACCATGTTGATTTTTTTTTAAGGCTCTTTACAGATCATTGCTAGGATAAGGCTTTTAACATTCATAGTTTCAATACCAGGCAGCAAACAGTAAAGTCAACGGATGCGGGTTTCTAATGTTTCCAAAGCATTCCCCAGGAAATGCAGATCCTGCTATGCTGTTTAGGGGGGGTGTAAAGATTCTGCTTTGGAATTAAAATATGGACTTTTCTAGATACACAGATGTTTACACTGATATTGAAAAGTACCATTTGGGTATATTGCTCTTTGCGTTCCACTTTCTAAACACATCATGTCAGAAATACTGAGGGACTGGATTTTCTCCTGGTGATCTGCCCAAGAAGGCAAAGAAAATACCATAGGCATTGTTTGTCCATTCTTTTTCACTGTTGGTGCATAGCAGAAACCAAACAAAGTAATGGACCTAGAAACAAAATGGGAGAGGTGAAAAGGAGGAAGTAAAAGAAGGCCTGAATGAAACCAAAGGTGTAGAAAATCACTGCCCACTTGAAAGAAAAATAGATTAATTAAAGGTGAAATAAGTCAGTAGAAACAAACAGAGATAACAGCTCAAAATGAGAAGAGAAAGAAGGATGCTGTTTACTTTCAGTGTACTAATGTAATGGTAAACCTAAAGTGGAAAAGTTAAGGACAAAATCATGAAAGCAGAAAAAGAAACCATAAAAAGATGAAGGAAAATAAAACCAAGAAATGCTGTAATAATTCCAAGCATCTTATTTACAGGAAAGTGCTTGTAATTGTGACTTTTGTATACTTATATATATTAATGTCACATACTGAAAATATAACAAAAAGGAAAGAATCTAGGCTTAATGTGATTGTGATTTTCTAAGCTGTGACACTTTTTAACATCAACATAATACACCAGCAATCTAACTGAGCATGAAACTTAAGCAAACGCTGGAAATTAAGCACTTCAAGAATCCCATTCACTGCTATAGCTTATTAAAGCATGTATATGCTTTAATGTACTGCTGGATTAGGGTTTCTGCAGAATGTTAACTTGCAACACCTACAAAAGAAGATGATAATGTTTTAAACAACATCAGTTTCCCTCATTCAAAGTTTTTCTATGACAGCATAGGTTTCTGTGTAAATATTTGGGATCCCTTTTCAGTTGAATCTCTTCCTGTATCAGTTGGTTTTAACAGCAAATGAAAGTCATCTTTTCAGGATAGACTAATTTTTAACTCGGATGTAGCCTACGGTCCCACAGCAAAATTCTTAATTAAGAAAATAGATTTACAAGACAAAGCTGCTGTAGGATGGGAACATTTTCAGCACCACACACACAAAATTAATGAGGATGGGAGGTTCAATTGAAGGGATGGGGCTTGGAAAATGTAGAGCAAAACTGCACACGCACAAGATTATTACTCTAGCACATTCACTAATTAATCATACAAAACAAGGCGATGGCAAATACCAGATTTCCTAGTCTGTATTCTTGTTTTCTAGCAGATATCTTCGCAAATCCTGCTTTTATTATGACTTCCTTGACACAGCACTCAGATAGGGATGTATCAGAGACATCAGCTCCAAATTGCACAATTAATCTAAGGTGACCTGAGTAATTCAGCTAAATGAGGCATGATCTGAATATGAAAAGGTAGAAGGCATGCAGAAAAAGGGAGCAGAGAAAGGATCGGATCTTAGCTCAAAATAAGACACAGATTCTGGTTCACTATTTCCCTGCACTTTTTATCTTTATTTGCATCTCTGTACAAAGTGGATGTTACATGATACAAAAAACCAAGTAAATAAAGATGCATCTCAGTAGTACTGTTCAATGGTAAAGTAGGACAGGGCTGTAATTTAACAAGTGGGACAAGGCTATGCTAAAAGACAACCGAAACCCCCTTCACTTTAGCAGCACTATCTCTGCTCTCTCAGATCTCTTCACTGTAACTTTAAGCCTGACTTTCAGAGGTTTGTATAAAGATGACAGTCAATTGAATTTCCCTTTCAACAGCCCTAAGAGCTCATCGTGGCTTTTCCATCTGATTCATTTGTGTTGTTCCATGGTTATATTTTCTCCAGCTGAAAAACCTGTAGAAGATTTTCTTATCCCATCATGACCAGGGCACATCCTGCCCATGTCTCACCACAATAAATTAATACCTCTGTTGTACCAGTGCTGCTTTTGCAGATTTGCACCATAAAACAGATTTATGAAATGAGCTGAGTTTACAGAAAACTAATAATTATTAATACAAAACGGGAAGAAAGAACAAAACCAAACCAAACAGTTCCACAGCTGTGTGGAAAGAAATTGAAAACTGGGCAAAAAACAAGTAAAGTCTTTGAGTTCTTGTGAAACCACAGCCAAAGTAATGTACAGGATGAACAGCAAAAGCAAAAGCACTATTGATGACAACTAACTTTATTCAATGATAGGCAGAGCTTAGTGAGCTGTCTAAAGACAGACTGCCCTAACAAAAGGGTTAATTTCTACTTGTGCTGGTGAATTCTTCAGAGGAATTAATAACTCCTTGGGAGTTTTTGCTACAGGAGCAAAAAGTTATGCTAAAGCCGCAGTGTTATGTACCTTCCATGATGCTGAGCATCTTTCAGACAGTTGTCTCTTTTTTACACTGCTGCTATTAGTATCGCTGTTCAGTTCAGAGTAATTTTAAATGTATCCTTATCTCTTTCTTACATATCTCCTATAAATCTTATCTGCTGGCTTTGTGGAGGAGGGGACAGTAGGAGCTGTTTGCTTTACGAGCCAAGGTAAGGTGTACAAGTTAGAGCCTATGCAGCTGCTGGGAACGTGCCTTTTTTCACGTGCAGCTCACTCAGCCTCTTTTACAATTTCTTTTAATTTTATTATTTTATGAAGAGAGCTCTTGCAGTCCATTATAAGCTACTACCAGAATCAATTAAACATGACACAGTAAAACTGCAGAACAAAGGAGAGAAGCTTCGCAGGATACAGTATGTTCAATTAATTATTCCATTGTGAATTAGAGGCAATTAAGATTGAAATCTTTTCCATTGATTTGTGCTAGTTTATCTGTGGTTGAGCCAGTAGATGAATTGCATGAAACGACAGAAAGAAGGAGGAGGAATGAAACAACTTCTAAGAAACATTTAGCTTATTTGGATTTGTTTAAGGTCAGACACCATACCAGGCATTTCTCAAACTTGAGAATTGAAGCAGAAGTTGAGAATGAATGGAGTGAAGAAAACAACTAGCTCTTAATTACAGACATTTGGTGTATAGAGCAGGAATAGGCCTGGCCAAGTATGGTTCTGTGGAGCTTTGCACTGTGTTGTGGAGACCATAAGGGTCATTTCTCCTGCAAATACCCAGGAGGAACATCTGGGTTTTTAAAGTGCACTTTTCTATGTGGTATTTAAATGCCTTCAAGACATCTGTGATAGAAGCAGCTCATCTGCAATTTGAATCTAGGAATTTTTGCTTTCAAAGTGAAAATCAGATGCCTAAACCACTGAGCTGGAAGGAAGGAGACCATAAAAGCTACCTTAGAAAATGTTTATAATGGTCTGGAAGTGTACCTAATAGTGTATAACTTGTTTTCCTGCTAGAGACACACTGTTCTGTGCCTTCTTATCTCTCAACTGTTCCCAGATCTCCCAGTTACACAGTTCCTGAAGGCATAATTTTTTCACCATACACTTTGTTTTTGGTGGACTAAACTTTATTCAGCTATCCCAATCCAGTTCCTGAGCTGGAATTAGAAAACAAGGTCACAATACTGCACTTGACAGAAGTACACATACAAAGGCAGTCCTCAAGACATTTATTGTACAATGGGTAAAGTACCCATAATAAAATACCATTATGGTATATTAGGCTTTTTGTGAACTATGAAATGCTTTAAATGCAAAGGGAATTGCTACATTTCCAAACTCTGGAATACTCCTGGTTTGCTGTCTATGAAAAGACACTGATAACAGAGAAAGCAAGAACAAATATTAAAAATATATTTAAGGCATTTTCTAGTCACTTATAAGATATCACATTTATGAATGCATGATAAATCAGACTGCTCAGTAAGTTTATACTTGGACCTCAACAGCTATGAATCAGTCAGAAGTTGTTACTATCTGGTGGCCATTTAGGAAAGTAAGCGAAATAGTCCACATCCGTGTAGGCAGAACAACATCCTAGTAACCATGATATATGCTCTGCTGTTCTTCCTGCTGCCATTCTCAACACTCAAAGGAAGATGGAAACGACCTTAATTTTCTCTCATTGAGGTCATGTCTTCATACCAAGGCTGAGCTGCCTTGACATGCCAATGTGGGTAACTGTGAACTTGCCACAATATACATGGCTTGCAGAGCAAGGATTTGAGACTCCAAAGGTTAGCAGCATGCTCACTTCTGCCATCAGTAATGTCAGACACAAACGCACAACAGAATCCCGCCTTTCTGGATGTAAAATGCATTTATGTACAGCTATGGTGAACATAAATATACATAAATATGCACCTTTATGTTCACAAAAGAGATTCCACATGGAAGGAAGTTAATCTTTTCACCAGGATTTTCACAAACTTGATTTTTCTTCCTTTCTTCAAACATGTGGGTTCCAATCCTCTGAAAGTAAGAGGTGTAGGTGTAAGATAGGCACAATGGCAGAAAAGCATGGACAGGTCCATTAGAGCTTGAATGCATAGACCCACCAGGAGCTGCTGAGTTGTGTAACTACTTCTCTGCACACACTGTTTTGGATCACAGATGCAATAAAAACATTGCTCCCCCATTAACATTTTAAGTGCAAAGAGCAGTGCTGTCTTGCTGAAAAACCAAAGTGCGAGCATAATGAATTGTGCTAAGCTTATTTATCACTGCTCCATTACACTTCTGTATAGATGCTTTTTCTACGTTAGCTTTTCATAACTCATAATAATTCTTACATACAGGTATACCTATTATACATGCACCTTTATCTCTCTTTTTAAATACAGTCATATCTCTGTATATTCAAATATAGGTGTACATAGAGATACGTACAAGAAATGAGTAGTATGCCACCCTAGATGACAATAAATTCTTGTACATTCAATAAGAAGCACTTACTTACAATATACTTATTTTATATATTTATATATTTGTTAGCACATAACACTGCAATTGCAGAATACACTTTAGTGTTGGTAATGTGTCTTTTTATAGATACATTATAAAACTCAAATTCAGAGCAATAGGTAGAATTTAAGACATTTTCAGTATAGACTTTTCAACACACTGCATGTTGGTGCCTGCTCCTAGGGTTATAACTCCCACCAGATGAATGACAGGCTCCTATCAGATCTGCCATAGCCAAACAGTTGTGCCTGAAGTTTTCCTCCATAAAACTGTTTAAAGATTCAGGCAAACATCCATAAATAACTGTGCATGGTATTTCTGGTCTAGTTCAAATGGAGAACAACAAGCTATGGAGAAATCATCTCAGCAAAAGACCTTTCTGCAAACAGGCACCTCTAGAAGTAGGCAGTCATTGAACTACATCCTGGAACCTTAATTTTAACCACAACCTAATTTAGTTGCCTACAGCCTTCTTTAATCTTACCCTACATGCCCATAATCCCCAAGTTTGGGGTGCATATAATTAAACACCAGAAGATTTGCATCACCTCCATAGATTTCAAGTTAGCTGACTGCAGGTATTAAACCAATTACATAGTATGTGTGAAAGTACAATAGTTATCATTTTGTGTCCTTTTCATAAAAATGGCATTAAAAACTCATAAAAGAGATGTCTGGAAAGCAATTATTTCCTACATTTTGCTTTTGTAAATCTGTGGCAAAATAGTTCAAGAAAAATAGTGTGTTTCTTAAATCTGCTCCAGTACAATGGAGAACTCTACACTTACAGAACTCTGGCATCTCAATGACAGCCCTGTGTCTTCAGTTAATCCTTTGCTTAAACAGGGCGATCTTGGGTCTTGTTTCATTTCTCTGGAGGGAGCTAATCATTCTGCAGCAGCAAAAAGCAGCCTACCATTTGTAAGTGTTCTCACTATAAATCTCAGAAATCACTCTGAAGCATCTCAGGGTCATCTTAATTGCGGTCACTCATTCCCTAGCACAACAGCCCCACAGGGTATATGTGTTTTATTAGATCATTCCTTCAAGCTCTGACTGGAGTCCCAAAAAGTGCATGTAGTCTGAAAAGTGACAGTAAAAATGACATTGTAGGTTCCTATATGTCTTCTCCCAATGGATTCCAGATCCAATTTTCTCACTTCATGAGTGAAAAGATGCTTATTTTCTCTTCTCCCACTTGCAAACACAGCCTGTGATCTGAAATCCAAGCGGGGTTCTTTCACCTCTTGCCTCATTATCAGTAATAAAGGACCTGCAAGCAGAGTTTTATCGTTCTAATGATGAGAATACATTCTAATTTGGTCTTCACTTTTGACTTTATTCCTCTAATCATATTGTGACTTTTTCCTGTCAACAGGATAAACATAGTAAGGGCCAACATCGAGTAAGAGGAGGTCACTTTTATGAAGTCATGTGTCATAGCATAACAGCGTTTCACATAGATTTGTTAATGTATCAAGAGAAAACTGATATGTGGAACATATCAAAGTTTGTTTCTGAATTTCTTGTCTTGAAAGATCATTTTTAAATAGCATGAGAACTGGACTTTAATGCCAGCAGGGAGTCCTGCTGCTTTGTGAGATTATAAGGAAACAAAAATCTGGAAGGAAAAATATATATATATTTTATTTTAAGAACAGAACACAAGGGAGTACAATGTTTGGCTTTAGACCGCTGACAGCATCATTTTTATTGAACCAGTCATCATTTTTTCCCCCTATTTTTCAGTCAACTAGAGTGGAGACAAGTGCTCCCTTTAGGGCAGTGTGGGGTAGCCAACCAGGATCACTCTAATGGGATTACAAGTGACATTTCACTAGCCCTCATTGCAGGTAGATGTTTCTGCATCAGCAGGCTCTTTTCAGTCCCTTTCTCCTCTCTCAGAAAGCCAAGAAGCTGTTTCCAACAATTACCTTGACCATACCTGAGCAGGTCAAACCGTAGTCAGTTCATATTACTCTGTCATCTTGAAACTAGAGGTGGGAGAAAGTTGGATTTGGGAGCAATAAAAGAGAGAATGTAAAAATTAATATATCCTATCATTATTAACAATAAAACATCAGCCAAATATAACGATCATAAAATAGTCACGAACCAAAATCAAGGGGTGTGAAACAAATCCTTTAATCTTCTTGCTTCACATCACACTGTTGTATTTTATGGTAGATTGCACAAAATGCTCTTTGTGCTCTTTCAGTTGCAGGACTTCTTTATTTTTAATGCGTATACTGCTGTTAACCTCACCGTCTCTACAAAATCTCATAGTTCACTGCAAAATGTAGTGTAATGCACTTCACCGTTCCGATTAGATATGGGTGATTATAACACAATAATCGTGTGCATGTGCTACATCTATACTATCAAGCCATTCTTTTTTAAATATTAAATGGCCTCTTGGGGCAAAAAGTAGGTTAATCAAAATAATACTGTCAAGTAGAGAGTACAGACCTTTTTATAAAAGAAAATTAAGTAGAACTGGTAATTATAACTAGTGTACAACCTTTCAATGTAGTCAATAAGAAAGTCAATTTGCTTAAAATAATGAGGTATTCTGGCATGAACAATCTGTTCATACTTTGTTCCCAAGAGCCTCCAGAGGGAATCAGAGCCCTAGCTGACATTTGATACTTTCTCTCAATTTATCAGCTCTGTGTCAGTCTGAGTTTGTAAGATGGTGGTAGGAAGATGCTTGGGGATTGGTATGGGAAAAGACAGTTGGTTTCCAGTGCCTGAGCTTATCCTTATTAAAAATAAATAAACCCCTCTCAGTTCCATGCACACTCCCTCCAAAATTGACTTGGGATGTTTGGATATGGTATTAAACTAACAAGGATAACTAGTGTAATAATAATAAATGCTAGCACCATTTGGAAGACGTGAGGGGATCTTAAGCTTTGGGTTTCACTAATGGAGATCTGCTTGCAAATCAGTGAGCACGGGAGGAAGCAGATTAGCTCCCACTTGCCATTTCACTCTGAGATTGTTTCTGTGCTACCAGAGGAGCTGTCAAGGGCCAGTCCTGGTAAAACAATATACTGGATGAGGTCAATATAGTGGCCAGTTGAGAACAACATTTTCTGCTTCCAGCAAATTATACAGATTTTAGCCCAAACTACAGCAGCTTGTGTTCCCTTCTGCTGCCTTGCCTTCAAACCCATTTGCTTTAGGAAGCTTTTCTTGGAGAATGGAAGCAGAAAGACATGTAATTCGGAAGGCTCAGGATGACAAAAAGCTGTGGTTATGACAAGTTATCCTTCTGGATTTGATATACTGTTCCAAAGTCTCTCTCCACCCGATGTGGAGAGATTTCAACACTCCCAAAATCATGGTTCTCTGTCAGAAAACAGTGTTATTAGAAGAGTGGTCTGGAAAAGAGATATCTGTACATACATCACATAGAGGTCACAGCTAATTATCAGCTTGTGGTGTCTCTGCCCATGGCAAGTGGGTTGGAACTAGATGATCTTCAGGTCCTTTCCAAACCAAACCATTCTGTGATTCTATGATTCTAATGAGAATTTGTGCTAATTCATGGTAATACATACTGGTTCATTAAGGTGTGTTGCCTGATTGACTGGTTTCTGGAATCATCAACATCTAAATGGAGATGTTCTTCAGATCACCAAAATCAGCCTTTTGACAAGAGGCAACTCCAGGTTTAGCAGAGGCCACTAAAACAGCCGTCCAGGATAACTGACATTATTGCTCAGTGAGACAGCTTAGCCAAAGGAAGGGCAGTCGCTGGTCCATAATCTCAGATCCTGCTCAATTATGGCCAGGTGAGAATGGTCAATTACCCTGTGCTGAGTGAACTCACAGTGGAGATGAGACAAGTCATTGCCATCATCATCTTTCAAAAATAACCCCTGAAGATGTGCCTGTGAGACCAAACAAGTAACGCTGCATTTCTTCAGTAAAGGAAAAAGGGGGCTCCAGTACTGGTGATCCTTTTGGCTCTGTCACAGAGTAGCAAAAAGCAGACAGATCTCACCGAGGGCAAAAAGGGGCTGAAGAAACAGAGGAGCAGAAACCCTGAAAAGCAACAGGACAGCAAGGTCATCCGCTCATTTCAAAGGCTGTCTCGTTAACTGAGGAATTGATGTGTCCTTTAAAGGCTTGTGTACATTTGTAAACAGCTCAGGGAAAAGCCACTGACAGCAGGTACTCAGGAACAAGCAATGTCTTCTGGGGGCTTCTTGTGCACAGCCTTGAGCAGGCATCCCAAGCATCGCCAGTTTGTATAGAGCCCAGTACAGGACCTGGGGTACTAGCAAAATCCTTGCCCTCACTGATGCTCTGCCATTGCAAAAAGCTGCCCAATTCCTTTGGCCTCTGATGAGCTCCATGTAATTGGTTTGTTTATCCTGTCAGGGTACAAGGTGAAAGAATATGTTTTCCCAGGCCTCCCCACAGAGGGACATGCCAAGCATTCCTGGGAACGTGAAGAGCCATGCAAAGCCTTGCTGCTTTTGACCTTCTCTGCATGGATGCAGAAATCCTCTGTGACACATCCCTTCATGGGAGCAGTCTACCCCAGGGATATTTCTGTGTCTCCTGGGCACAAATGCAGATGCAAATGTGTTCATTGAAACGAAAGTGCTCTGTAAAGTCTCAGCACCCAAAAAACTTCCCTCAGGGAAGCTTTACTAACACCTGGTTCCTAGTACTGTCTAGCTTGTTTTGAAGGTAGCTTTCTCTTCAGAAGGGTTTTTAATGTCTCACAGAGGTGTCATCCCTAACAAGGCCACTAACACTGCCTTTGGTTTGACTGAAATATAGATATATTGCAAGCTCTTTCCAAGAACACTCCTCAGCATATTGCAGCTGGTCTAGTGAGTGGCAATAGCTGTGGGACAAACAGCTTGCTTTAAGGAAGAAGCAAAAAATGTTAAATAGCTAAAGGATAGAAAACCTTATTACTCTCTAATGTAAAGCAGAGACAAGAACTTCCTTACCATTAAATCTTCCTAAAAAAATCTTGATTCTTTTCCCAAATAAAGGAACACTTAGGTAGACCATGTGCTTTTCCAAAATAAAGAAAAAACACTCACTTTAAGGTGATACATTTCATTCTGTCAGCACCTCTTTTTCTGGAGTTACCAAACCCAGAAAGGATCAGTCAGCAACTTCTTACATTTCTACAAATATGAGAAACTGAAAAAAACCCTGATTTCAGTCTAATGTTCCTCTTAAAACCTTCCATATGAAAGATCCAGTTAACATTAAAATGTGAAGTGAGTTACAATAGCAAACAAATTCCTGATGCTGAAAACAGTGCATGTGGCTTCCACTGGACCACAGAGGTCCAGATACCTGTCTGTGTCACATTGTCCCATCAACAGATATCTGACTGTCTCCTCTAAAACCATGCTATCAAGCTAAGGCTAATTATACACTCTTACCTAATGAATTCCAGGGAGAGGCTGAAGTTTGACAGGAGTTGAAGTGGTAGTGGGAAATATTTCCTACATTCACTACCATGGGGGATTAAGAGAGAAAAGGTTAAACCTTCTCAATATCCCCACATGTCAAACAGAGACCTTGAGTCCTGGAAAATGCATAGCAAGTGACGGAATTGCTTTCTACAAACACTTGTACAGTTATGTTTAAGATTTCTCTTGCCATGAAAGTTCAAACAGAAAGAAGCTTTTTCGGTGGTTATGTGAGACTCAGATTACAGGGGAAATTTTCACACGGTGCATAGCTACACAAAGCTGGTAGTAGTTGCAGATTCCAGCAACTCATTTGATGGTGTGTTTGTGCTCTTAACTGGGTCTACGTTCAAACCCACAAGGCACTTGAATTCTAGACAGTTCTTAGCTATATTGCCCAATTAACTGCTGATCTGGGGTTCTTTGATTTTAGAAAACTTCCTGAGATAATGGCTTAAATGGGGTTGGTCTTCAACACACGTGTCTCCACTCACTGACTATTGGGCCCCACTGAACTCTCAGGTGTAAGTACAGTAAGTATATACTGAGTACAGTAAATACTAATTGAAAAGTGCAAGCTGCTCTTGAAAAGGTTTCCAGGGTTATCTGTAAGACAAAATAAATGCAAACCATTTTACTAAGTGTTTACTGCACAGGGTAGAATGCATCTGATCACACATGGGTTTCTGGATGTACACAGATATACATAAAATATTGGTTTCAGCATTTCACCGACTCCTAACTCCCTTTGTAGAGAGATAGTCAATATATCCAAGAGTCTCATCCTGGTTTAGACAGCTACATTTCTTTAGATAAGTCTTCCCCCTAATCTCCACTGACTCTCATGGAGCCTAGATTCTCATAGCTCCAAAGCCTGAGCTCAGACACACATTCACCTATCATCAGATGAATCTCAGTTTGTGTTTCTGACTCTCTGATTTAACATTTTTCTAAGTCAAAAAGGTGGGGATTTTTTCCTTTTGCAGAAGTTAGAGTTTATGCTGTTTCCCAGGGTTAGGATTCTCCAGTCCTAAGGAAAAACACAGTTCAGTCTGTCCCCCTTACCAGGGTGCCAGCTGTAGCTGGTTATGGATATGCTAGTTCTCAGGTGGTTTCAGGTCTCATCCACCCAGCGTGCTGGATTTCATCCACTCAGCAAAATTGACCCCATCTCTCATTATCAAGCAGGCTGATTTCAGCCTTCTTATTTCTCTCCCTGCTTTTTCTAGTCCCCATATGTATATTTATATGTAATTCCCTGTATTAAACTGTGATATTAACTTATAAAACTTCAATGGCTGTTGAATGCAGGTTTGTTGCTAATAATAGGTTAAGTGATTTCACATGTTGACTTAATGAGTCAGTATCAGAAAGCTCACATATCTGCTTGCTCCATCCTGTGCTTCTGACAGCCAGGGAACTCTGCCTCTTCATGGCCTGATAAACAAAGGCAGCGAACACTAAGAATCATTAACTGCATTCACACTCCACCAATGTCTTTCACTCTGCTGGATCCCATTGCTCAGTTATAACGTCGTCACTTATACTTTGCTGCTCATCATCAGAATCTTATCGAATGTGGCATTTGCTCATTAAGGCTGAGATGTTATTCCCAGGATTCAGGTAAGGATTAGCAGCAGTAGGAGCTGCATCCTTATTCTGTAAAAATGTTGTTCTGGAGCATCATTACAATGATCATCTCCTGCTAGAAATTTGCTTCTTGAAGAAATAAAAGACACTGTCAAATGAAAATCAAAACTTCCTGAATTCCCAGTTAAGCTAACTTGCCAGGCATGCATTAAATCAATTAGATGTAAAGCCAACTAAATCAAACTATCTTGCTTTTATTAATTTCTTTTTAAGCAGAACACAAAGACTCACTTTTGCATTTGCTATGCTGCCTGAATATTCAGTGTACTCAAAACACTGAAATATCTGGTGACCTCTTTCTGGAACTGAAGATAACATACGAAAACCACGACCATGGTTTTTGTATGTTCTCTTGAAACACCTTTTATAGATTTTCCAGTCATTATTGCTTCTAAACCACATTTGCTTACAGTATTACTTGTGGGACCTAACCCTGTGCTGCATGGAGGAACTTTGACTTGTGTTGGACCGCTGTAAAAAATCAATATCAAAGCACTGGATGTACTGCAATAGGGAATGCTTATTAATGTACAGTTGAGGGGAGTAGTGAAAATGACCCATCTTAATGCTGTTGACAGCACATTTGTCTTGGTGTCTTATTGGTTTTAATTTGTCATCTGATAAATGTCCATTTATGTAAAGGAGAGTTAAGTGCTCATTAGTTTACATTTAGCTTTGTGTCTAGATTCAGGTCAGGCTGCTGAAACTGATGTTACATGAAAGCTATTAATAGTCACAAAAGGTTATTTCAACATAAACAACTGAAAGGAAATATTATATTTGTAACTGTTCAAATAAATCCATCATTTGCACTGTAAACCATTGACTGACTCTACTGTCAACAGCATAGTCTTTCTTGGTGGTTCTGGTAGATGTGGAATTATCTAAGAACTTTTGTTTTATACAAGTTTATCAAATTAATTTTTAGATATATGAAAATAAATCTATAACCTTCGTTACTGGTGAGTGATGCAGGTGTTATAGAACACATAAAATTGTTAATTCATGTGGTGTCAGAGGGTCTGTAGTTCAAAGCCACCTATCTCTTGTTTCTCTCTCAGGCTTTTCTTGTGTTTGCTCAGCCTTACAGCAGAGTTATCAATGCTACTTATAATGAAGATGTTACAATAGATGTCATTATTTCTAGGGCTTTCATCTGAGACCTTCCATATCTGATGAGCAGCAATGAATGCACAAAAAATGGCATAATCCAAATTCATTGTATAGAGCTGGGTAGGATTTTCCCTCTGAAATTTATGTAACTGTAAATATCTTACCATCTCTCCCAAAACATAGAATCATAGAATAGTTAGGGTTGGAAAGGACCTTAAGATCATCCAGTTCCAACCCCCCTGCCATGGGCAG
>JANHGB010004491.1:22452-42969 GCA_026283785.1 Coracopsis vasa
GCCATGCTTAATGAGTATCTATATTAGCTTTAAGATCTAGCCCTTTGACTTTGTTTCTCTGCTCAGGAGCCTTTCCAGTAGAGCTCCAAACAAAGGCAAAACTGAGGACATCATGCTTCCAGTGCCTCAAGATTCCAAGTTTTCTGAAGTACCACAAGTATCTTTTCTCAGATCGCTCCTGTATTCCAGGCAAATATAGTTCCTGAGCAGCAGGAACTGGGTGATGGAGAGCTGAGAAGCCTGGACTATCGGAGTCAGAGAGAATTCTTCCCTTAAAGACCTGTGCTAAGATAGTCTGAGATGCAGCCATGATGCTTTGGGAAGGTCATAAAGTTCAGCTATATGGACATGAGCCATGCAGTGCTATCTGTTTTCAGGCCATCTTGAGTTACTATCAGAAAAGTCATCAGAGAGGCAATAGGGACAGGGGGAAATATCAGTAATCAATAATCATTCATAAGGTTTCACTGCTATGCAGAATTACTGTAATCTGGATTCCTAGGTTGAAATACAGGGTGATGATTTATCTTTCACGAGGTATATCTCATGCTTTTCTTTCAACTCTATATTCCTATGGACCTCAATGGTCTTACTACATTTCACAAGCTTGATTTTGCTTTTTTAAAGCTGTGCTTATCAGTTTTAAAAAACTTCTCTGCATTTTCAATCATTCTCTGAAACTGAAAAGGTGCAACTGAAAACAATTTCAACTTTTATTACTTTTATACTTTCATTAACCATCAACACTTAGCCCGTTCCTGCAGCCTGTTTGTATCTCTTTGAAAAAGAAAGATTCTTCCTACTGCTTTCAAGAGAGGAAAGGAGAAGAAGAAAGGCTCACAAATTATCACAAGTCCAGAGAGCTGAGATTTGAAGACAAAACTTCTGGCTGTTTTCTAGAGCAATCCTCATCTCACACACATGCTCAGCTGAATCCTAAGTACACAACATTCCTCAAACAATCCATGCCCCCCCCACCTCCACAGCTTATCAAGCTTCAATCCTTCAATAATGCTCACAATTCTGTGAGAAGTCAGGACTCTTTCAGGGAAAGTGGAGGGATCAGGTGAGGTTATTCTGTTTGCTGAAGTCAAAATGTGAAGGCAAACCTTTCCATGAGATAAATCGCTTTCTGCTTTTCTATAGCCAAAGTATTTAGGATCAATTCTTCGCTATAAATTTCCCTCTGACAGGTATATGACATCATAAATTTAGCACATAGGAGATGAGATCTTCAAAATTTTAAGCTTGTGTGGCTTACAGTGAAATGCTGTTACATTTCTTTCTCAGCATCCTCATTTTGGTGTCCTTATCAATCTCAAAGCCTATAAAAATTTAATCAGGGTAATCTTAACCTGACAATAATTCCATGGAAAACTCATAAACAAAAACTATATTATTTGGAAGCATGTTAATTCATTTTTGTTTTTTCAGTTTCAAATATCAAGCAATTAATAAACCTGACCAATTCCACTACTGTATGTTGGCAAAATAAACGTACCTCTGCCTCTCAAATTCTTCTGACAGGTATCAAAAAAGAACTAAACACTTGTTACACAACTTGCAACATCATATAATGATTCTCTATAGCACTGTTTCCTGTATCCTGCAACATATGAACTGAGCAATTAGCTGGAAAAAAGTACTCATTATCATTTTCTATGAACTTCCAGACAGAGTGGTATCTCTTAAAACAAAAGAGCAAGTACTTTTAAGAAGCAGTTTATAATAAAGAATGTGTCTTTAATAGGGACAAAGTTCTTAGAAAAATATTGCTCTCAGGATGAAAAAATCTCTGCATCAGGGCTTGCAACAAAATACAGATTATATATAAATTTCAGAGGATTTAATTAAGATAATCAATCAATTAAAGCATTTGAGAGTGATATTCAGTATCTATGGGGCAGAAAGAGACAGTAAATTGTAAAGACTGTTAAAGAAACAACACATCAACTGCTACAACATGGAAAATAGTCTTATGTAAAATGGAGAGCTTGTAGCTCAAAGGCAAGGCTAGACAAAAAAAGCAATTATGTTCTTATCTACTGACAATTGCAAAAGAAGTCAAGTGCAATATTCTGTATTAAGAGGCAAAGTACCAAACATGAGGCCCCAGCCATAATTTTTATTTCAGGTGTGTAATTACATGAAGTCATAAGACAACACAAGAAAAGAAACCTTTTTTTTTCCAGCTCTGCGATTAGTGCTTGTTAAATCACAAGCTTTCTTTGGGTTTAGTTCTGAATGGAAATAAAGTTTAATCAATACCTACCTTGCTTAGTTTTGCTCTGTAAAGTTATGATGGATTGATTCAGTTTTGCTGTTATCCATGCAACAAAGCAAAGAAATATGGAAAGCAAATAAGAAAGATATGGTCACTCTGAGTGGGATGGAAGTTGCTTCATTTGGAGCAAGAATTACAGTGATCTTTTGAGTATTTTGGCTAAATAGGTTGCATACCTAGTTATTATTAATTTAGTGAAGGCTTGTTATAGATTTTAATGTGCTTTATTTTGTTCTCTTTGTTGAATAGAAAAGTTCCAACCACCATTGCTTGAGACGTGTTTACCTTAAATAGGACTGATACAGAGCCAAACCAGTCCATTATTGGTTAGCTGGCAACAATTAACATTTGGGTAATTGTGGTACATTTTTACCTTCATATTAGTAACAGCAGATCAGGGGAAACTTTTGAACCAAACCAGCATGGAAGAAACTGAAATACAGGGATTTGTAGGGAGCTGGCGTGGGCTGGTGACTGCAAATCAAATTATCAAGCAATAACAGAACAAACGTACCAGTTCAGAAATAATTGGGATTAAGGCTCCCATCTGTGGGTGCAAGTAGCATCAATAAGATGAACGGTTTCTTGATGACACAGGATCACATTGTGAGTCACTGCTGAACATACTAGAACATACAATGCCACTGCACAAAAACACCCCCTAAAACCAAGGGGTTTGGTGTTACAGATTGGGGTTTCTACTTATTTGTGTAACTGTATTACATGAGGCCAGGGAAGAAACCCCATAGTCTCAGTAGAAACACAGAACAGAAACTGTCCAGGTCAGGAATTTACATCTAAATATAGCTCTTGATTTGTAGAGGGCAGGGTAAAAATTCTCTGTTCAATCTGGCCAGCACTGGTTTAGCATGTGCATCACATTCCTTTTTTTCCATTCTGTTTTCCAAGACCAATCAGGAGGGATGAACTAAGAAGCGTAGTTCAGGCAGAATAGACTTACTGTTTTCATTTTTTTCTACATAAATAATGCAATGTTATTATGGAAAGGAATAGAAAAAGATTATCCTCTTTCAGTCCCAGCCCCTGGATGAAGGTTGAAAAATATATTACTGTACTTTGCAATGTTACACTTGCAGAGAGAATTTGAATATCAATAAGCAGAGAGATTTTTAAATGGATATTTACATATAATATCACTGTATGTTTGCATTTAATATCATATTGGATTTAATTTTATTATGTTCAAGAAAGCAATTGAGTGAAGAATAAACACTGTGGGATGTTATCTCATTGATATGCAGAATCAATATGATAATCAAGTTGCTGATATAAACTCATAAGAAAAAGCTTCTGACATTTCATCTAGGATCCCTAATTTCATATTTACAATGTGGTATGAAACGATACAGTTCAGTCTTACTGTTTAACTAGGAAGATTACTCTTGTATCAATTTCTATTTTTTCTCTAATTACTTTTTCCCGCCTTTCAAATGATTCCAAACTAATTCTGGCCTCTACCAAAAAAAAAAAAATCATGAAGATTTTTTTCTTTTAAAAACAGTTTAATCATAGAATCACAGAATATTCACAAACATAAGGTGAAAATATAAAACAGAAGATCATCCTAAACCTGTGCTATAATCTTTGTGAGAAGTATGTTTGTCTTTATGAGTTAGAGTGGTTAGCATGTGTTTCCAAAGTCCTAAACAAGTGTAACCTTGCGAAGGAAATTGAACAGGGTATACCTTGTGTTCTTAGCAGAAATTTATAGTTGGGCATGATGACTGTTAGGTATATGGCTGATGCACATTAGGGAAGTAATTTCTTTTCCCTATTTTCACTATCATTTGATTCCTTTATTTAACAAATGCAACTCAAATAAGCCTCCACACTTTCAGTGTGTATGTTCATATGCTCATTAACAGATTAGCTGCAATACATACCCAGATGCTCCTCAGGAAATAAAGCTATAAACCAATACACTTCCCTAAATTTCATACCAGCACTCATAGGGTAGATTTATTGCATGAACTCTCTAAGGGTGTAAGTATCATCCTTAAACATCCAGAGCTAATGGCAGTAGTGCAGGGAACATACCAGATATGTGGACTTGCTGTGGTTTTGGGCAGGGCACTGACATGGTGCGAAGCTGGTGAGTTCTTTACTTTGGCTGGAGATGGTTTATTACCCTCTGGTTTGGGCACTGGTAGAACTATGAACTAAATGTTCTTATGTATTTAGACCTGTGTTTAAATGTTATTAACAAGTCATAGAATCACAGACTGATTTGAGCTGGAAGGGATCTTAAAGCTCATCTAGTTCCAAGCCCCCTGCCATGGGCAGGGACACCCTCCACTAGACCAGGTTACAGTTTACTCTCCCTCTGGATCATCCCTCATGGCAATATCACACACAGGGCAGATGTGTTACCCCTGCAAGAGACTAAGCAAATGCAACGGTGACAAACTGTCTTTCACACGTCTTCAGTGACGTGAGAACACCTCCTGAAATATGTTTCTCTCTCTGAATTAAATAAGCTTATCCTTTTGCAAACTGTTCTATAAAAAGTTATGAGAGCCGACTGTCTCTAAACCTGATATATCATTAAAGCTTCTACAACATTCCAGGTATTGCCATTAGTAATTTTGTGAGTTAGGATTGATTGGGTCTCTATTCAAGAATAAAAAAGGAGTTCTGTGCCAAGAATGTTGACAAGGAGCGATTTGATCCCAGTCTTATCTCAGTGTTATTGCTCCTGCCAGTCACTATCTTACTATTAAGATAAAGCAAGTTACCCCAGCATGTAAGCCACTGATTGAAAGCTGGATAATGATTTCTGGAGTTTTCACTGCATCTGCAATATTGGAGACAGTCTGGAAGAAGGTGGACTGGCAAATTGCAAATTTGCGTTTTAGGATGTGCACATAAAAAGCAATATAATGAATTTATATACCTGTTCCTATATGTACTTCTCTGACTTTCATTGGCATAAACAAATGGCATCTACTTT
This sequence comes from Coracopsis vasa, assembly GCA_026283785.1. Classification (NCBI taxonomy): domain Eukaryota; kingdom Metazoa; phylum Chordata; class Aves; order Psittaciformes; family Psittacidae; genus Coracopsis; species Coracopsis vasa. The sequence continues at coordinate 27,708 of JANHGB010004491.1, forward strand.
TCATAAATAGGTATACATAAATATGTCATCTCTGCTTGTTGATATGGCATTTTAGGTATGCAGAGATATTTAAACATAAAAAAGGCATTATTTCTATTCTGAATGGCTCCATTAGAGTGATACATACCTCAATATTTGGGAAATATCAGTGCAGCTTACATATTGTATACCTATAAGCACTGTGTGCATATATGTGAAATTTATATGTGGACAATCAGCCCTGTAAAAGGGTTCATGCTTTTAAGTGGCTTTTGGATCAGTCCCAGTATATATTTCTTGTCTAGATGCAGCAGAATTTAATACTTTTCTTTCTTGTTGGCTGTCTGAGAAGTTATGGTTACAACAAGCAGGAGCTGTGCTGGGGGAAAAGAGGTTATGAGATTCCAGAAGTGTATGTGTTCCAAAGAAGAATTAAACTAAGACTGCAAATATATTTGAAGAGACAGAGGCAGACCTCATAAGACAGTCATAGGACATTCCTTTAAGGTGCTAACAGCAAATTCCTCTTATACATAATTCACAATCTGCACCTCAGTATCCGCACCTCAGATTCACTACGTAACCACTAGGTTATTAACAGTTTGGGAGTGACATTTGCTTTTCCTTGTTCTGTGAGAGCGTATTTCTTATCAAAACTGATATGTGGTTCAAGAATTATGTTTGTTCAGGAAATCTTTTTGGACTACCCTCAGCCAACCCTGCAAGACACCTTTCAGTCTCAAAGTTCGTTGTCTTCCAGGTTCATCTGGCTTCATCCTCCAAGCTATCTGGTGAAGCAAGGATGTGCTCAGTGTCCTATACGTCTTTATAAATCATCTACACACCAGAGCATGGACTGAGTTAGGCTTTCAGGTGTTAACATAACATTTTAAAGCTTAAATAGCTTGTTACTGTAGGGCTGCCTTTGTATTCAATGGATAGCAATGAGCACCTCAACAAAATAACTCATTTAAACTTTTATATTGAAATCTCTTCTAGAGATACCTCTTTGGGAAGACAGGAACATAGGAGCAGTCTTTCCTAACACTATCCTACAATTCTTGCAGGTTTATTAATCCATCATGTTTATTTCATCCGTTTTTAATCTCATTGTCCTAACCATTTATATTTGAGGATATTTTTTAAGCTTTACTAACAATGCAATTATGAAGTACTCACTTGGCGAGGAAGCCTACATATAACCATCTTCAACATTAAGTGCATACGGAGTTACAGAGCTAACAACAACTTGCACCATTTATGTCATTCGATACTTGCATCACACCACTCTGTACAACTGACAAAAAAACAAAACCACAGATGTTTTTCCTCCTACTGTACTATTCCAGGTAGAAACTGTTGGTCTTATTTTGCAGTAAACAGAATAGTTGCTATTATTTCTTTCTCCATTTTGCTGTTTGCATGAGCTCAAAGCCCTGAATTCCATAGAAATTGAGCGGTTGTGGTTTGGGTTTTTTTTTTAATATCAGCTTATTGCTATGAAGTCAACACTGTTCTACTTTTTAGTCTTGGGCTAGAAAGTCGATAGGATTGTCCTTCAGACTTTTTCCAGCCTGCCTACAATAGGCTTTATTGTCAGTATCCACTTAAAACAATGCTAAAAACCAAATAGTCTGTAAGGTATAAAATCAGAAATAGCTACTGGATTGCTGCCAGTCTTGATCATTATGACAGCTTTTGGGTTTATTGTATTAATTGATTGCATTAAAGGATTGTCTGATCTAAGTCTTTTCCAGTTTTTAATGAATGTTTAATGGATTTCAGGAAAACAATACTTTAATCTGTGCTGGCACAAATTATACAGTTTGGTGTGAAATTCAGAAAAGGAAATTAAGACATTCTGTACCTACCAAGTTTAGGTCTAAACCACGACAGTGTTTTATAAAGTCTTATGTAGGCTCTGTTTATGTTACATATATCATACTTATATAAGCTGGCATCCTCTACAGACCTTGAAATCCCTTGTAGACTCTAAGCAAGCAGTATTATCTGAATTTTTTATACTTGGAAATTTAAGCATAGAGGCTAATCTGAAGTTCTGTTTAGCATAAAAGCTTTTCATCCAGGGTTTTATATTAGCTGCTTCTCTCTAGTGTGTTGGTATTTCTAAAGAATAATACATATATTATACACTTGTAAGAATGAAATTTTTCTTCAATCTATACATAGCAGATGAGGAATAAGAAAGAGAAGTGACTTTCCTAAAGCTGGGCAGATGATGTGTGGCAGAATATACATCCTGAATCTTAGAAGTCTCCTTCTCATCTAGTGTGGAATACTGGAGTTATTCTTACCTTCCTATTTAAACCAAGAGCTTCCTCTTCACTCGTTGAATGCTGACAGATGTCTTCAGATTTGAAGATCGCCCTTGTTGTGAGGATCTTATTGTCTAAATAGACAGTGTGAAATGGACTGCCTAAATTCCCATCCCACATAAATTGGGATTAAGGCTTCAAAAACCTAAATCCCACATAATAATCCAGTTTGCTGCATTTCCAGGGGAGGCTGCCAGTAAAGATCCCTTATTCATAAGTCATCCCTTTACTCAGTACCTAACTTGAATTGCCCAAATATGCTCAGGAATTCTTGCTGTGCAGAGTTGGAGACATTTCTTGCTGTAGTTTCTGCTTTAGTCAATCATGCAGATGTGCTCAGAGAAGCCCCAAGGCTGGAAATGGACAGGACAATAGCATGAGTGCTGCATACCTTTGCATAACTAGGACATGAAGGATTTTGGATGAGAATGCCTTCCATTCCTCCACTGACACTACTGTAAGAACAAAGACAAGAATAAAAACTCCCAAAGCGAGGTGGAAATCCCTTGACTACCAACATTCAGCTGCTTTTCCTTGTAAACTCTGTTTTCTGCTCCATGATTTGTTCTTATGATCACACAGTGCTTCATCTTCAAGATATTCTTACTCAGGACGCTCCAAAACTGCAAATTAAGCATTCAAAGCTGGACTGAACTCTGCATTTTAAAAGACATTGATCTGTCCTCATTAACCATACACATTGGGTGCAAACTAAGGTAGATGTGTTTTCTCCTCTTCACTTCCTTTTCTCCCCAGGTTTACATTCTCAAAAACCAACACTAATACTTGACATTGAAATCTTCAGTAAATATCCACCATGAGTTTCCCAAATCTCGTGTTCCATCATCTGTTATTGGGTTTTTTTCCAATTTGCCTACTGGCACTTCTTAATTTAATGATCTGGAATAGATGCTTTTAAAGACGAGTCCTGGGTAGAAATTTTGAAGGTGAGAATGTGGTTAAACATCCTCAGCCTAAGGCAGTTCAAACCCGCACCACAGAACGCCCTAGTTATTCAGGCTTGGAGTATTCTAAGGAACGGAATATCAGAATGGGAAGTGATGAGAAAGCAAGGTCTTTTAAGCAGAGCAAGGAAATGCTAATGAGAAAGGACAACAAAGACATAAACAGCTCAGAATTTGAAAGGGAAGAGCCCAGATTTGAAGCTAGGAGAGACTCTGACAAGAGGAAACTACCCGTTATCCAATCCAGATCTCAGTGATGTTATTTCTTTGCTGCTGAAGTCAGAAGCATAATACACCAATATTTCACAGTGCTGCTAATTTTCTGCTCAAGCTGCAGCCTTTCCTTCACAGATGTGCCATAACTTAACTTGTAAACTACTGATGATGAAACTATGCTAAATAACATGTTAATGCAAAATTTTATCTGTCTGTGCTGGTTTTTAGTAATCTGGCATACACATGTGCCTATGCTAAATTATAAAATATGTCAGTTGTTTCACTGATTTACAGTATGAATTACAGACTGTCACAACTTAAATTACTTCAGGGTGTGCAACAGTGCTTGGACTCCCAGTTTCATCATTCAGGATTAGTTATTAAGAAGCTGAGATAATACTAAAACACCAATCCCCCCTATGTGGTGAGCAACTTCTACAGGGAAATATGTGGTGTAAATGAGGTAAAAACAGAGCAAAGGCTATAAATCTTCTGGAATTTAGTATGCAGTTAGCAGCATGTAGATCCATGAATGTGATTAACAGTCTCCTGCAAGTAAGACAGCTCCTTTAGCTGTCAAGATTTTCACAAAGCAAAACCCAATTACACATAAACAGATCTTGAATCCTCCCTCTGGGCTTGTGTTTCTCTTAGCTATAGATTTTTCATTCTTACTTTTTTTTCCCCCAAATGTAATATTTAATACATCTAAAGGTTGCCATTTTATTGAGGAATTCAGGCAGTGTAATCCCCTGGGTGGCTTTCTTTGATCATATGTGGTACATTTTAAATTGAATATATTGACAGCATATTATAACATGCTTTGTCTTGTAAATTAATTCTCAGTTAGTTATTAATGTATGTCAAATATGAATTGCAATCAGTTCTTGGTTTTGTGGTTTAATATCATGACCACTTCTTTCAGGAAAGGGCAAAAACCTTCTGTAAATGGCTTTGGGCTACTTTCAAGTAAAGCATGTCATTTCATCTCAAAGGGCGCAGTGACGGTCACTTGGGACAAGGTTCATGTGCTTTAACTTAGGCATCTAAAAATGGCTTCTCTAAATCTGAGCTACATGAGTTCCCTGCATAGACTACAAAAAAGAAACTGTTGCTTTTTAAGAGTTATTAATTTTCTCAAAACCAGCCAATTTTGCTAGGTCAAGTGAATTAATCTCTGAAGATGCCTATTTCTCTCTAGTGACTCTAGAAAGAGCCTGTGTTGCCCAGCTCAGACCTCAACACATTTTTAGATACTTTTTAGATAAGGTAGGATTAAGTTGCTTTAAATAGATGCCCAGGGTCATTTGAGATGTCTTCTGGTATCCAAGACATGCACATGGTGAGACAGATATGATGCAGAGCCTACAGGAGGCCCAAGAACTTGTAAACTAGCAACTAGAGATCAGGCAAAATAATCCCCAACACATAATGAACACTAAATTGTCTATTTGAGTTTACTGAATTCTATCCTTGATTTTAAGTGACATATATTCCACCCCAAGTTGCTTCAGCAAATGGGGAGGGCAGTAAAGGATTACCTTTCCTTTCCTAGAGTGCTGGTTTAAGTGACTCACATTCAGTGGGTTTGAGACTGAGATATTGGGAACTGGATGTCAACAAATAGTTGTGCACCTAGATGTCAACATACAGTTGTGTATCTGTGAGCTGAGTAGCTGAGATCTCATGACCACCAGTTGCCCATATGTATGTGTCTTCTACAGACTGTGCTGCTGAAGTGTATCTTAGGCATTCACATATATTATTGGTGGCTATGATACAGGACTTACAAGTGACTCATGCCCATCTGGACTTGTAGGTGAGGTACAGATGAGGCACCAGTGGCATCTCCAGTAACTTCAATGCCAACATGTGGGCAAAGAGATCAAGCTGCTCTTGATACAGCTGTTAGAATCTAGACAACCACAGAGTAGACAGATAGTAGACAACCCACAAGAAATCCTTGTGATTCATCAGATGAATCACAACTTAGATAAGTGATTTTCTTAGATCTCCATTAACTTTCATGTAGGATCTGGTAACTGGTGCACATGTAAGTGACCCAGTCTGCAACTGAATTAATCCAGTATCAAAAGCTGATTGAACTTTGGTTTGTGTGACACAAGGTACTTCTCATCCAGTCTTCTCTATACAAGGTACACATTTCTAAATGTAGCTCCCCCTTATCCATTATCAGTGTTAGAAGGGGGATAGAACAATTCAGGGATTCTTCTTTTGGTTGGCTGTGACCATGATACTTCCACTGAAAGCTGTGGGACTAATTTGATTGTCCTTAAAATGTTTGATAAATGGGACAACGTCATGTCCACTAAACCAATGTTTTGTGTGTAAAATGTCTCAGAAAAATTACTTATCTCCACAGCACCAAAAAAACCTCCTTAAATACTGGCAGCAGCTTTAAAGGAATTCTCTGTTTAGCTGCTCGAATGAACAGATTTAAAAGTAACTTAAAATCACAGTCTCTATTTGCAAAAGTACTTATGCAGAGTCTGGAGAGGCCTTTAATCTAGCAGACAGAGGCAGGATAAGGTCTAATAATTGCATGCTGAAATCAAAGAAGTTCAAGCTAGAATTAAAAGGAACTAATTTTTTAAGTGTATAATGAGCTAACTTACTGGGGCAAATTAGTAAGTGTCATTGTAGTCCTTGAATCATGATCAGATATGCTTATAAAACATACATCTTAGTTTAACAACATATAGGTGGGCTTGAGGCAGAAATCCCTGGATGAAATACAGCCTGTGTTATGCAGGAACTCAGACTACACAGAGGTCGAACTAGTTAATCATAATGGTCCTCTATGGCTTTGAATCCACAAAGCAATAGGCAAGGTGTTAATTTCCAGCAATAGGCAAGATATGTTCATGTGAAACTTAATTTACTTTGAGTCTTTAACCCCACCTTCTCCTTGTATACTTGTTTCTGCCCATATGTGGGACTCAAGTCTGCTGCTAATTTGTGAGAGACTGAAGTACTTTGACAACCAGGGTTTAACTTACATCTCACTTCAGTGACAGGATTTACATTTAGCTGAAATAATAGTAACTAAGAGGAAGACTGTACACTTTCATATTTGCTTGACCTAATATTTCATGGCATCTGAGTTTCCATATTTAGTGAGACATCATCTGTTTTAGTCTAGCTGCTGCTGCAGCAATATCTCAGAAAAGAACTCTCTTTCAAATCATCAATGGGGTCCTGTTTCTGGAGGTTTTGGTGACCCCATAATGTTTACTTAGACAGCCCTGGAAATGTATAACTTCCTCTCCCTCACCTTACAGACAACTGTTATATTTATGTGACAAAAAGAATACTCAACTAACCATAGAAGAATTACATTTAATTGAGATGCACTTTAAAATGCGAGTGGCTAGGCATCATCTTAGCAGTTCTGACCTCACTTGTTGCTTTTCTGTCCAAAAGAGTGAATTAAAAACTAGGAGCATCCTAGTGCCAGTATCTAATGGACATCTGGAAAACATCTGGAAAGCATCTGGAAAACAATGAGCTTTGTTCATCCTTGAGTTTTAAAAAAGTTCATCAGCAACCAGCTTCAACAGTGGCTGGTGATGTAAAGGATGGAGAAAAATCACATGAAAAAAATGGTAAACCTGGGTAGTGATCTATATGTCTATTTTAATATGAACTCTTCCTTGGGAAAGAGAGAATTATGCTGCAAATACAGAGATACTGCCATTACCAATGTAAAAAGCTCTTACCAATGTATCAGCTGGGATAAGTTGCACTCAGAAAGACCAAAATCATCAAATGTTGCTGCTATCAGGCACCCTACAGTCTGGTCCATTTCTATATGTGTAATATTTTCTGTCACATCAGTAGACTGCATTTTGGAGTGTGGTGGGTGCACTGTGAAATCACTATGCATTATATTCATGGGTTTGGATACAGTACTTTTGAATTTCGTGACTCTTATGCTGCAGAATACTCAAGAATGACACTTATCTGTAATGGAAATGGGAAAGCAAAAAGAAGTCTTTTTCTCTGCATGCCTTTGGTCTTAAAAACATGTATGTGCAGGAGTGGGAGGTGCATTTGTCACTGCAACCACTTCTTACTTTCTGGTGAGAACTAGGTTGCAAAGACAAGATTTCATTTCCTGTTAATGTCAGTGGTCATTCTAAGCATATAAGAATGTGGCACTTTGCTTTTCACTGTGAAGCAGGACGGGACTGGGAAGACAGCAATTGTAGTAACTTCATTTTTAATATCTGATTTTTTACAAACCACAAGGCCCCCCAAAATAAAACCCTCAACCCCTACATCTTTCCTTTTTTTCTGCCAGAAATCTTTATTTTTGTGTCTCACGGGATTTGATCCACAGATTTCCTACTGAGTTCAGGACAATTAGTAACATGTAGAAATAGGCAGCGTTAAGAACTTCTGAGGCTAGCAAGATGCTGAACCTTTATTTGTACATCTCAGCTTCCTTCCGTTAAGCAATAATTCCATTCTCTTTGACCGGGTGGGAATTTTCATTGATTTCATTCATCACAAGGACTCCACAAACACCACTTTGTCACTTTGCTCATTTCCCAAATCCAGTTTTGTTCTGGTCATGCAGGTTTCTGCATGGTGGATATTCATGCAGAGATGAATTTGCTCATATGCAATAGGTCTCAAATTAGATGAGTTTAGATTTATCTGCTTCAGAACCACCTTTGCTGACTGATGTCTTTATGTTCTCTTGTTCACTGATTTTTTTCTCATTATAGATGATCTTAAGGTCCTTTCCAACCCTAACTATTCTATGATTCTATAAAGGACCATTATTTATAAACTATAAACAGATCACAGACAAGTGACACTTATTTTATAGTATTTTCACATTAGTTCCTTTGAAATATACATATATACAAACATCATGGAAGAACAGAGAGGTACATTTAACCATTCCTTAAGTTATGCCCATGCATAACTTACCATATTATGGCAAGGTCTGCAAAGAAGAGTTGGTAACTTAGTGCTCAACGTCCCTTAGGGGTCAATAGGAATTAAACTCAAAAATCCCCAAGGCACAGATGAAAATTTCAGTTCTAACTAACATATTTGTAACCTCAGATCTACCAAAGTGTTCAAGCCAGGATCCATACAGTTTTTTTGAGTCATAAGTTCCATGGAAATCTATGGGAACTAGCTGCCTAAACGCCTCATGCCTTTGGGCTGGGTGAAAGCATAACTTTAAGTTTGTTGGACTTTATTTTTGCTCTTATAGCTTGGAAAATGGATACATTCTTTGCCTTAGATCAGTATTATTTCTGTCTATTGTTTTTAATTGCTTTGGAATTATTCCCTGCTAGTTATCACTATCCCTAATTCAAAGATGGGTTGAAAAATATTTATAAAGAACTCCATCCATCATCAGAAAGACAGTTTCTAAAGGTAAGTCCACATGGTTTGCTGTGATACAGACCTAATAACTGGCTTTTCAACCTGCAATAAATATTCCTCTCCCTGTCCTCTTCTGATTGCTCCATAATTAACACTAGGGAGACACAGATTTAACTATCTGACAGATATTTATTTAAAATACCTTCTGCTGCATATATTAACATTTCTTTATCTACTTTTTTTAAAGCAGCTTTGAGTTCAGCAATAAAATCAGATCCAGAGTTTGGTTATGTTAATAGCCTTTCATGGCAGCGGTGTAGATCAATTTGGAAAAAGCAGTGAATCAGTCATCTGCAATATAATTGTATGTGTTTACACTGTAGAAATGTTTTTAGCATAAAAACACAATAGAAACATATGACTCACATCAATATCACTTACGATGGATAAATTGTGAAAGGAAGTTTGGTGAAAAGGAAGATTAAATGCTTTTCACATACATGTACTGATGGCATATATTTATGTATTAACTAAGTCTTTCTCCTGAGCTTCTGCAAAAAGGCAGAACTGCAAATAACTGCTACTTATCCAATCCCCTGGTTAGAGAATACACTTGTGCCACTCAAAAAGAAGGCCTAAGTGTCCATGTGTGAGGTTAGTTTTATTGCTAGCTCTGGCTATCTCATCTCTTGTATCTGTCTACTAAAAGCCTAGAAACAAGATGATAGAATAAGATTTCTCCTTTTTCTTTTCCGTCCCTTCCTTTTCCTTTTCTTCCCTTCTTTTTCCTTCCCTTCCCGTCTGGATGCAAATAGAACATGAGATTTTGGAAGCCAGCTAGGGGACACCACCACACCATTGCTATTAATGTCAATGCTTTTGCAGACAGCCCTGACTACTTCAGGCTGCGGCTGGCTGAGCAATCTGGGGTGCAGAAACCCCACAGGGACAGCCACTGAGGTTGCTCCTGATCAGGAAAGAATAGGACAATGTCCCTATTCTTTATGTCATATATGCCACATGGTGAACCTGCTTGGTGTGGCTGTAGAAGCCAAAATCACTTTTGAAACAAATAGAGGTAATCCAGGTTACTGATCTGTCAGGATGCACAGCACCCAATCCTGCTGATCCCAGATATTTTGCTACTATCTATAGTGTGGTTCACTGGAAACTTAGCAATGGGTTTTATCTGTCCTTTGTGACAAAATCTTCCTTGACAAATGAGCCAGAAAGATGTTATGGGTTCAATACTTCTTTTGCCAGAAAAGTCTTTGTGTACATTCTTTGTACATATATACATAAAGATGTACCTAGAATAGAAGAACCTATTATAGACATGTTCTAATGCTATTGTCATCACAACAATATTTAGGCCCTTTCATATTAAGCCTTAAGGTCCATGATTAAGACCTAATTTACAGCTCAGCTTCTCCCAGGGAAGAATCTAGTGTGAAATACAGTGCATTGTTTTGAGAGGGTTTTGTTTTGTTTGGGGTTTATTTTCAACATATATGCTGAGGTCTGACAAGATGAACACTGTTTTCAAAAGCAGCAAAGATGCAGATGGAGGAAATTATTTGTTTATGGTATTGTCTATCAAAGAAATGTCACAGATAGAAGGGGTTTACTCAAATATTAGAGTCTGCAACCAGTTCTCTGATTTAGCTGGGTAATAAGTATATACTCAGGCAGCAAGACAGCTTGCTGTTGGCTACATATATCATGTTCAAAAACACAGAGGAAGCCCAACAAAGCCACTTGTAATTTGCACTCACTAAATTGGATACAGATCCACCTTTTTCTCCAACAGTAGCCTAGAATAACAAAGGTTTTGGGAAAAATGCCTGGGTTTGGTTGAACATTTCTTCTCATTGGCTATCTGCCACCACAAACACAGAGGGGATATAATAACAGTCATTTGGAGTTCTGTAAACCTTGTCATCTGAGGACCTCAGAATGCTTTCCAAGTGTTAATTAAATCCTCACAACATCCCTGTACCCATGCATAGCAGATTTCAGGTTGTTAGGCTCTCCCTGTGACCACAGCAGCTCACTAACTCTATTGCTCTTGGGAGACTTCAGACCCTTTCGCACCAGAGACAAGAGCTGCATCTCAGTCACTGCATCTCAGTCGCTGCACTGCCAACCCAAACACTGGCATTGTGGTTTTCACTTAACTCTTTCAAAACAGAATTAGGTGAATTTTTCAGAGAAGCTGAACACCAGACTTTAACTACAGAGGAACTTTAAGATTCGTTAACCTGGTTTGGGGGGATAATGCTTTATTAGCAGCTTCAGAGACAGCAGCTTAAAAAAACCACTCAAGTCAGTACAGAAAGAAATCATTCCTTAGTTCTGCAAAAGCACACAATACCTCCCCATGTTGCTGACTCCAAGCAATAAAAAAGCATGAGTTCACTCCAAAAAGTTCTTTTAATAGTCTTTTTGTCTTCAGGCTTTTTGGTCCCTGCCCAGTTCTTGAGACATTAGAGTTTGAAAGTTCTTTGAGGTGGGAAAAGATTTTTCCCACAACTATAGAGAAATGAAAACCGATATTCTTTTCAAGTCACATGGGTCATTAAGCGAGGAAAGAATCAAATATTGCAAGATTTGGTATAACTCAATGAGAGTTAGCAGTGTTGTTTGTTTACCTTCTTAACACAGTATTATTTTCTCTTAATAGTCAGCTCTGAAAAGACACTCAATCTCAAACTCTGTGCGGAAAGAGCTCTATCTCTTACTGCACTGTAATGAGTATCTTGCAATATGTCTCTGAATATATTTGGCATGATGATCTCAAACAAAATTCCATCTGAATGCTGTTTTCATTTTTTCCCTTCCTATGCATACTTGTTTAATCTACTGAGTGCATGTAAATAAATCCAGCACTAAGCTCTATAGAGAGGTGAGAGTAAGGATGTACTGCAGCACATGCAAAGCTTCACCTTGTTATCTCCTGTCCATGCAGTTTGTGTTCTCAGTTCTGATCGTCTTGAACTCAGATCCCATTATGTCACTTATGGAGACAAGAAACACATGCAGATACTAGTAAATATTCTCCAGGCAGCCTTCTAGAGGCATTTCTTTACCTTGAAATATCAATGTACAGTGCTTTATGTCACTAACAATGCACTCCAGAAGGCCATTAACTCATGTCTACCTTGCGATCACAGAGGAAACTCCACAATGCTTTTGGTGACTACCGCATAATATAGATACACAAGAGGTAGCTTTAAAATGGATTGTTTGGATGCTGTAACAGCCCCATTGTGGTAGCCTGGAGCTCATTACCCTGCCAAGAGACCTCTTCAGGCCATATTGAACACGTAAATGGCACTGTTATTTCTTCTGTGTTCAGCAGAAGTCTGTGCAAACTAACAGTGGTCTGAAATGGTTAACTAGTCCACTGAAATGGTTAACTAGTCCACTGAAATGGTTAACTAGTCCACTTTATAACTCCAGACATACCAAATAATGAACTAGATTTCCAGAAGTTACTTCCTCTGACACTGTTATGACGAATATAGAATCATACAATAGTTAGGGTTGGAAAGGACCTTAAGATATACTTCCACAGTGCTACATAGAGCACCTTTCTTGGTTTATAATTAGAAACCACCAAAAAATATACTGGCTATAAGCAAATATTACTTATTTTGTATTGTCTCTTGGTGATTGGTATGAAAGTCATGAAAGCCTCACAGGGTAACAAACTATAATACTAAATGTCTTCATTCATTTTTAATGGCTAATATAATTTTCAGTTCATGAAATGCTCTATTTTTAATTATGGGAAGTGAATCCAAACTGTCTTAGATAAAGTTCCAAAAGATTTTACTCATGATTTTTTTTCCCAGGGAGGTTTTATTTAGGATGAGATGTAACCAGCACTCCGGTCCCGTACATGTTACACTACATCTAACACAATATTTGAGAGCCTTCCAGCCCTGTATACAATAATAGCACTAATTATTTTTGTATTTCTCGTGTTCAGCCTCCCTTTGAATTAAAGGTATATGAAGTAGAATGCTTTGCAGTGTGCATGTACAGATATGTGATATATTCATTAGAGGAGGCAAGTTCAAAGACTCATACACTGCAGACAGAATGGGGTTTTGCTTCCATGTGATTGTGATTCAGATAACAGACAACTGAAACCTCACCTACTTCATGTAGCCACCAGCTCTAGCTTTTAAGACTTATTACATCATTGGTAAGCACAGTCTTTCTTTTAGTATATTATTTAATGATCACTATCTTTCCTTCCACAAATACTAAGCAGCTCCTAATTAATTCTCCTAAGGCAGCCCCAGATGTGCTTTCCATCATCCTTTTCTCTAACCAGCTTATGACAGGCCAAATGGTAAATCCAGTTGTTCTTTCCCACCCTGCAGTGCTGTGACCTCACCCTTCCTGCTTCTGTTTCTCCTTCTGAACAGTCTTAAAGAGCTCCAAGACCCAGCTGCTGAAGACAGCACCTACAATATTTCACACATCGTTATTCTCTAGGAACTATTTAATGCAAACACACTCATCTAGGTACTTACAAATGTCAACGTGAATTCACCAAGCAGAAATTGTGTCAAAACAATCTCGATGCCACCCACTGGAATGGGAAGGTTTGGGGACAGAGGAGAAGCAGTTGGAAGCAGATCATTTCACTTTTCAATACAATTTTTAACATTGGCTTACATGATGTTCTCACAAGGAGATTAGGGGAGGGGAGGTGCAAAATCATTTGAGTAATTCATCAACAGTAGTTTGTGATCAAATTAAAGGGAGATATCAAGCAGAAATTCCAGGAAGTTCATCTCTGCTTTAGAATGTATTGAAAGTTTCCATTAAAACCTCAACAAGGGAGTAAAGATTGATCACTAAAACTGTAGATGACACAAGTCCCAGAAGGACAGAAACCACTCTGAAGTAAAATATCATACCCATAAAAATCTCAATCTCAGTACTTTGGCTGGTTTTAGATCTTCTGCAAAGATCCCAAAAGATAGTGATGGTAATGTCTAAATTGATTAGGGCTTATTTAACCTAAAGCCAAGAATTCTAAAGGGGATATTAGAAATGTTAAAAATATGAAAGGCTATTAGAAGTAGAACTGATGCAAAGGACAGAGCAAGGTATCACAGGCTTATGCTATGGCAAAGGAAAAGTTTGGATTAGACATCAGCATCAGTTTCTAACAGTGAAGACAGTAAAGCTCTGGAATAAATTGAGAAGGAAGGGGGTAAAGTCCCCACCAGATTAGATGAATGTCTACTATAAATATGATGGAAGCTGAACCTGGTCCCAATTCAAAGAAAAGACATTTCCCACCCACATTTACATTTCATTGTCCCATAGAATTTGAGTACCTACAAAACCCGTACTGCATTTCTCCTCACAGCAAGCCCATTTAGTAGGGAAATAAATGTAGTTAATTAATTTTTGGAATTAAATGAATGAAATGAAATGTGCCTTTAGCAAAGGCACAAAGAAGATGTTAAGTCCCAGATCCAAAACATCCCAAGGAATCTCATGCTCGTTGATGTGCTGCTGATCCCCTGTAAGTCTAGATGAGTTCTAGGAACTTACTACAGTCTCTTCTGTACATTATAGCAACTGAACTACATCATTGTCATCTGTTACATTTCATGTCCCAGTAGGAAAATGAATAGAATGGAATTTCTCTTCTTCTAACTTGTCACACATGTTGTATGAAAGAATAGATTTAGTAAATACAGTCTATAAACTAATATATAGGTCTTTTGGCAACTTTACAGTGCATTTCAGCTTTGATCATAATTTAAAAGATGGTGCTTACCTGTATCGTGACTGCTCTCATTTCAAAGTCTTGTTGCTTGTGAAAAGTGGGATACGATGTCTTTGAAGCTAACAGCCATCAAGATATTACATTAATGCTATATTGACTCAGCCCTTCATCCTTGCAAGGTGTATAAATTGAGTTGCGTTGAGGCAGGTATGTGATGATACCTTTCAAAGGAGGTATCTGTGTGCTCATTATTATCACTTTTACTCCGTGTGTCCCAGAAAGGCATCATTGTAGGACATAGTAATTAAGGCACAGAAATGTGGTACTTAGGAGAGCAGACTGAAGTTCCTTGACTTTAGACATGTAATTTCCCCTTCCTATGCCTCAGTTTCTGCTTTTATGAATGGAAATAATGATGCTTTACAGACTATATATTTTTGTAAATAAAAGACAGACTAGGGACAACGTGGGCCCTCTCCGGAAGCTATCAAGAGAACTGGCTACCCTGGATTTGGAGAAGGCTGAGGTTCTTAATGACTTCTTTGCCTCAGTCTTCATTGGCAAATGCTCTGACCACACCACCCAAGTCTTGGAAGGCAGACGCAGGGACTGTGAGAATGAAGACCTTAGGCCCA
>JANHGB010004492.1:0-10663 GCA_026283785.1 Coracopsis vasa
TGTGTCCAACCTGGCCTTGAACGCTGCCAGGGATGGGGCAGCCACAGCTTCTCTGGGCACCCTGTGCCAGCGCCTCACCTTGGTTTGACCCAAGACACTGAAGAGAAAGGCTCCTTCACAGCCGTGATCTCCCCAAACTCACCCGTAGCATGGTGATCATGGAGGGGTCTCGGAGACGGCCATCCTCATCCTTGAGATTGTATCCCTCCGGTCTCTTGTCCCGCTCGCTGACCTTCCATAGCTTCACAGTCTTATCTGTGGCCAGGAGAGAGGAAACAGTCACGGCTCGGCAGACCAACACGCCACGGCCACTCAGGATGGTTTCTAACAGTGGAATTCTGCCCTATTTCTCCCCCTCTCTGACCCCTGCGCTGTGAACACCCTGCAGCCATCCCTGTGGACTCCTGCATGGAGAAGCATCCACCCACCCTGTGCCACAACCCCTGGGGAAAGAACATCTGGGTTTGCTCTGAGTAATGGTGTTTTCCTTCCCCTCTCCTGGCAGGGGATTCAGCAGTAGTTTATCATCACTTTCACCAGGTTTCATACACAACCCTGCAATCCATCTTCATTTTCTCCTTTCCATGGCAATTCCAATACAGTGCCATTAATTTTGTTTTTATTAACCCACTTTACATCAGGGGGCTCTATGTATAATGTTAGTTTAACAGTAAGAACAAAGCAAAACAGCATAACATGGGACCATTTGTAAAAGAATCATTTTTATAACCTGCTAGCATATGAAACGCCGTCCCAAATGGAGAGATAATATCCCTGTTAATCAAAAAACTATTTAAAAACTCAATTAACAGAACATTATACTCCATAATTAATATTCATTGCATTTCAATGATCCTCCCCCCCAAAAAAAATGAGTTTAATAAGTCTTTGAATTTTATTACAATGATCAATGGAGTCAATCCTATAATACAAAGTAAGTTGGTTATGGAAGATAATTAGACCCCTCCTTTTCCTCTGAAGTAATTAAGTCACATCCATCTTTAGGTCCCATTCATCCCAAGCCATATTCCTGGATCCTCCTGATATTTATCTGACCATAACAAGGAACTGCTGAGCTGAACGGACCCGTGGCAGCACTGGTGCATGCCCAGCAGTCACGTACCGTTGGTGGAGAGCAGGAAATAGGCTGCATTCTGCTGCGGGAGCCATCGGATCTTGTTGATCTTCTCCTCTATCTCCAGACTCTTCAGGTAATCGAACTCCGGCTCGTGGCTCTGAAAGGTGCTGTAGACATTGTACTCTCCCCTGCGATGGGGCTGGTTTTTGCTCTGCAGGAAGGGCACAGGGAGGGATTTAAAGCACAGGGAGCAGGAGAACATCCTGTGTGGACTCTGGGTCTCCGAGGTTTGTTAAGTGACAGCGAGTGCCTGGTCACGGTGACACAGCACAGGTCTGAAAGCCAAAGGCACGGCCTCTCCTGTCTGTGAACGGAGCAGGAAGGGAGCGGGAACAGAGGGAACCACTGGCAGCACACCACCTGCATGGGATAAGCAGCGTCTGCCCCATGGGGGAACAAATACAACATAGCTGTTAGCTATGGATGGACACCCCTGGCATGCTCAAATGCACCAGAGAGCTGCAACCCGAGCAGAGGGATGCAGGCAATGCAACATGGCTTTGGAGAGTGTTTTACAGGATGGAATCTGGACCTGCTTATGTTAACAGTCACTTTTCAGTTTGGAGTCTGCCAGGAGAGATCTGAGGTTAGGAGTGACACAGATGGATTAGGAAACAGCAGGAAGCTTCTCTTAAGAGGATGAAATGGGCATTTTGCATTCACTGGCACTTACCTCCTGCTCACGTTGAAATATTACAACACGGCCCCCCTTGTCCCCTGTTGCTAGTAGTTCTCCAGTGTGGTTAAATTCGACTGTGGAGATGATGTCAGCTGGAAAGAAGACAAAGACAATTTAAGTAAGCACAAACTGGCTTTCGCAGGCGTCTAGGAAGCACCATTCCTTGTTCAGCCACACACCCTGACAGCACTTCATTCCTTGCAGGATCTCCATAAATCCCCATTTTTCTCTTGTCTATGATAATAACAACGGCCACAGCATCTTGCTGCCAGGAACCAAGACCTGCTTGGCAGGGACTGGGCAGGAACTGGGCAGGGACTGATGCTGGATGCAGAAGGGGTAGAATCCAGGGGCTGGTAACTTGTAACCGCTTTGATCCGCAGCGTTTACCCCTGGGAGCTGCTCAGGGTGGGATTTATTTGGGCTATTGTTAGAAGCGTGTCAGAGGTTAATTCCACGGCAATTGCTGCCCAAGTGGTGTCAGCGCTGCCTGGGGGCAGCTCCACCAGCCGGGGCAGGGGGTTGCGCTCTGCTCACAGCCACTTTGCTTCTGCCGCAGCCGCCGGCAGCGCTCCCATCCCTTTCCCCCCTCATTCCTGCAGCCCACCAGCACAACAGGGGTGCCAGGACACCAGCACCACCGGCACTGGAACCCCGGAGCCTTCGGAGCACCGCAGTGATTCCTCTTGCTTATTAGCTCTCTCACGTGCCAGCAGCGAACCAGGTAACCTGAATTGTCCCTTCTCCCTCCTGTGGTTTTTATCCCTCTTGGATACATACTGGAAAGTTACCAAAGCAGATGAGAAAAGATGCAATTCAGAGACTGGCACACCCTGGCAGCTGCTGAGAATGCTCCTGAGGGTCTGTCTCCAGGATACCAGCCAAGCACCCACCAAACACATGCCCTGTGCCATGGCAGATCCCAGACCAGGAATTTCAGACCAGGAATCTCAGAGGCCGTTCCATAGCGCAGGCTCCCCAGAGCAGCACAACCTGCACCCCAGGATGGTGCCTCAGCCGTGCCAGTTACTCCAGAAGGTCTGGGGATCAGAACAGCCCCTGTGGCAGGTAGAGCCCAGCAGCCATCTCATCTTAAGATACCACTGCTCACCAGCACACACCACTGCCCACCAACACACACCACTGTTCACCAGTGCACTGCTACTCATGGTACATATGTATCTGGTTTGCACTATTTAACGTTCTCCATCACCTGCTGTTGCTTTCAGGTCATTCAGCTGTCAATGAATTGGAAATAACTGTCCATGCTGCAATGAGGCATCTGTCAGATGGTGACAGCACCTCCTGCATCGCCCAGTCAATGGATCATGGAGCCAGGCATCACCAGCATCCTGGTGCCACCCCAGCCCTACCACCCCCTCACTCTGCTCCTGCGGAGAAGGGGATGCAGGCCCACGGGACCTCCTGGGCTGGCTATTGGATCATGCCCACATGGGTTTCAGACAAGATAACAACAGAGCCTGGCTAACAACACACTGGCAGACCTTAAAATCTCTTAACAATTAGAAATACCTCTTGTGAGGGGAGTCATTCCAGCAGACCCAAAACCCCCAGCACCCATCACCACTCCAGGGCTGGGCTCCAGCTCTTCTCACTAGCTCTGGGTAGGAAAACACCCCCAAGGGGTGGAAGGGGAGTCTCTGCAGAGGTGCCCATCCAGGAGCACGGTGCAGCACCACTCCCTCACAGAGAGGTCTCTGAACAAACTTGCCCCCCCCAGCACAGGCCGGTCCCGGGCTGCGCCGCTGACCCCAGCCCTGCGCTGGGGACACACGACAGGGTGGTTGTTAGTTAAAATTCACGTGTACTCGCACTGACACGATCAGTAACTTGTGCCTGCTGCTCCCGAGGTTCCTGCAGCAGTTTTGTGACAACAGAGAGGAAAAAAGCTCATCTCCTGGTTTTGCTTTTCCATTTCCTTCATCACCTCCTACACGCTCAGTGCCCCGAATGCGGGAATTTAGAGAAAACTGTTTCCATGGAGACGCTCCCCGCATCCTCATCCTCCCTCCGCAGCGCCCGTGATCCCTCATGCTTCCACACTAAAAATACCGACGCCGGGATTTGATTTCCGCTGTAGCGATACAGTTGTATCAGAAAAATAGGGAATTTATAATCCACACACACCCGTCCCTCCGGGTGTTCAGGGAAGGTGTGATCCCCGCCAGGACCAGAAGAACAAACCTGCTATCAAAAAGAGAGAGGAGAAACCAGGGGAGCAGCATCCGGCGTGAAACCTGCATCCCTGGAGCAGCCCAACTCAGAGCAGGGAGCTGCCCACGCTGCTGCCCCTCTCCTTGTGCCCACCAAGGCCAGGTGCTCTATCCCTGCTCCCGGGACACCCCAAGCACCTTGTTCCCACTCCTGGAGTATCCCAGGCACCTCACCATTGCTCCTAGAGCATCCCAGGCACCTCGTGCCCACTCCCGTTACATCAGCGGCTGCCACAGGGCAGCGGCTCACCCCTGGCACGGTCCGGGACAGGCTGTGTGTCCTGTCCCAGCTGCGTGGAGCTCTGCTCTCTCTTCTCTCTTCACGTGTTTGTGTATCTACAGACAATGTCCTTCCGCAGGATGGGAACAGCAGCTTTCCTCAGGGTAAGTGTGACCAAGAGGCCCCGCTCAGCCCCGACATGGGACAGAACACGGGGAACGCTTCACCCCTCGCTCTGCTCTGCTCTGGACCCAGCCCTGATGCTCCCCGAGACCTGCACTTTCCTGTAATGGAGCACATTGTGCAAGCGTGGGTGTCCAGGACAGAGGAACAAGAAGGACCTGATCCCTGTAGCCTCTCCCTGCATCTCCCTCCCCTCTGGCCACTTCCCCAGCGGGACGGTCTCCTTTGGGGTGGGCAGCCCATGGCCCCATGCCCACACACTGGCCCAGGAGCTGTGCACATGACACTGTCAGGACAATTCCTTCCCTGGTTCCTCAGGGGTGCAGCTCTGCCGTGCTCAGGTGGCTCCAGACCTCCCAGAGCAGCAGCATATCCCGGCACTGCCATGCTCCTGCCAGCACAGCCCTGGGAAGGGGCTCGTGCCCTTGGCACGGCTCCCACTGCCCCGCTCTTGTCATCATGTGTGTAAGTCACGCAGCGGATGGCACTGCATACAAAGCCTTCAACTCTGCAGATGAGAGTAAATTGGGAAGCACCGTAAATAACAGCAAACCAGGCTGCCAAACGAAGGAGGATTTAGATCATTCAAATCCCGGGCTCCAAGTTGTCAAATCCAGTTTAATGCTAATAAGTGTGGGATAACAGCTCCCTGCAACTACGTCTCTTCTCTCCCCCATGTCAGTGCCTTGAACAGGGTGAGGGCAGAGGGGGATGTGCTGGGTGGGGAGGGCACTGTGGCACAGGCTGCTGCTGATGGAGAAAGCAAACGGGACACCAGCAGATCCTGTCAACTGGGGAACAAAATCAACACCTGCAGAGGAAACCATTCAGGTGGATGAAGAAAGCACAAGGAGGTCATGAAAAATTGGTGGGCCTGGGGAGGGAACTGAAGGACACAGCCACGTCTGGCACCGTGAGAGCCACCAGCCCCACCATGGGCCCTCTGCGGGGGTCTCAGGGCAGCAAAGCTCCATCTCTGCATCCGCTCCTCGTGGCAGGGGGTGGGCCCTGAGCTCAGGAAGGGGATTCGAGGAGAACACAAACCTTCAAGTGTCCACAGAATAATGCAGCACAGCCGGAGGAGGAGCCGGCTCCGTGCCCCAGTGACAGCCTCTGGGTCCCCCCTTGCTCAGGAATTGTGAGTCCCTGCATTTCACCGTGTAAAAGAGGTACCCCCACTGTCCCTTTCTGCCTGCATCGCTTAAAAATAAAAGAGATAGCATGGGCGGGGGGTTAATAACCCTGAAACACACACACTGTCAGCAACGAGGAGCTCACGCTGCATGTCAGAGCCTTAAATGAAGACTTGCAGGGTTTTGATGGGGAGTTGTGAAGATACCAGCGTGCAGGCTGGAACACTGAAAGGTATTTGAAAGGAGCCGTGACCTGCTCTTGCTTTTGTTCAAGTACAGACTTACAACAGAAGAAACCCCAAACCCAACCAACAAACAACCCAAACCCAGTCCCAAATGCAAACAGGCAAACCCTGCCTGTCTCTGGTGGGCACCAACTGGCCACCAAATGGAGGATGCTTCTGGGGCCAGTCCTGATTGGCACACAGGGGGACCTGTGCCCCAGGAAGGCACCCAAGGAGTCGTCCTGGCCACTTGAGGGACCTGGGATCTCTCCAGGTTCACGCTGGGTGCGACCAGGACATCTTGGAAACACCCCCCACAGAACAAAGCACCCAGCAGCTCTGCGGCGGAGCCAGAACTCCCGGTCCCATCCCAGCAGGCAGAGTGGAAACCTCATCCAAGGACCTGGATGCACCTTTCTTCCCTGCCTGTGAAACCTGCTAGCGAGCAACCAAACCAAGGAGGACTTTGGGACCCTCAGAAAAGATGGGCGGAAGAGGGAAGCCTGGGCAAGGTGACGGGGCTGGAAGGGGACAGGGAAATGCTACCCCAGTCCCACCAGAATGGGCAAGGCGCAGTTCACAGGGTGACACTGGGCTGAGCCCAGGACATCAATCCTCCTTTAAACTGTGTGATCCATAGTGGTGGGAGGGAAGAGGACAGTAGAGATAAAGCTGGGATCTAATGGCATGCAAAATCACACATGATCGACCTGCACTGATTTCTCCCTGCTGAGGTGAATGATAGCCTGGCAAACCGAAATCAATTTCACTGCATTAAGCCGAGCAAGGATCTGTGATCATCAGCAAAACACCCTGAAACACCACTGCTTGCTGACACCATGAAGTGCCACATGGCATCGCATGGCACGGCATGGCATGGTACGGCACAGCACAGCATGCCATGGCACAGCACTGCACGGCACAGCACGGCACGGCACAGCACGGCATGGCACTGCAAGGCACGACACAGCACTGCACAGGACAGCACTGCACGGCACAGCACAGCACTGCACAGCACCTTCCCACCCCCTCCATCGCAGCTGGGCTGGGGCTGCAGCCACAGAGGGCCGATGGGCTTTGCAGAACACCATGAGCACCTCCAGGCCCTGGGAAAAGCCCAGGCCTATTCCTCTGCCCCATCCTGATCCATATTGTCTGCAGGGATCAACTGGAGTCACAGCTCCCAGTGAGACCTCCCCGCAGCTGCGGGGGGCTGGACGCTGCTGGGGACAGGTTCTCATCGTGACCGTGCGATGCTGCAGAGCCAGCGGCAGCTGCTGCTCTTCCCCAGAATGGAACAACTCCCCTAGATTTAAGTGCTAAAAATACTGACACATTCAGGATTTCTCTGCCCTTGTTACAGCAGAGAATAATTTAGTGCCACCACCTAGACAAACGAAACTCCATCTGGTAGCTCCCCCAGCACATCACTGCAGCATCCCCCACTGCAGCGCCTGCTCAGAGTGCCTGCGTGAAGGAATGTGAATTTACATCCCCCACCATCCTTGCAAGGTTTAATTCACTGTAATGCTGGAAATGAGAGTTCAGGAGGAAATGCTGTCATGGAAGTGCACGAAGGCGCACAGAGAGCAGCAGCTCTCGTGGTCCTGAGTGCCCTTTCCCCATCATGGGGCAGCCACCATTGAATGCTCCTCCAGGGCTGAATGCAGACAGCAGAAACCACACAGCTTCACAATGCAATGGGTAGGTCATTAACGGAAGCAGAATAATCAAATAGAAAAGAAAGCCAACAGCAGCGTTCAGACAGAAACAACTCGGTACGGCACTTGGCTAAGGTACTTCCTTTCCACCCCAATGCGTCTTGACTTCATAGAATCACAGAATCCCAGGCTGGTTTGGGTCGAAGGGACCTTAAAGCTCAACCAGTTCCAATCCCCTGCCATGGGCAGGGACACCTTCCACTAGAGCAGCTTGCTCCAAGCCCTGTCCAACCCGTCTTGTCACACCTGATGTAACAGGCACATGTGGTGAACCGGAGGGCTGGAGCCTCCATCCCAAGAGAGCTCCAGGACCTCTCCCAGCTGGAGCAGAAACGCGCTCATTCCCACCCTCCCTCCTCAACACGAGACCCAGGAGCTGTAGGGCTCCAGCCGCCTGCCTGGCCACGCAGTGTGGGCACCACATGGGTCTCAGCTGTCCCTGGCCCTGCAGCCGTGCGGGGATGAGCAGGGAGCACAGCAGAGAGCTGCAGGGCTGCTCCCAACGGGGCTGCCCCGGCCCCGGCAGCGCCGGACACTGGCGTGCGCTGCCAGCTCCTGCCGGGCCTGCGCGTGCACGTGCAACAGAGCTCTTCTGTCGGCGTTGAGATGCACAGCCCTTGGATTAATGACAGTTTGGAACTGGTCAGGCCATGAGAACCTCACAGAGCTGCTCTACATTACACCTGCCATAGGGAACAGCGTGTTAATCAAGACCGTTAGCGTGGGACCAGAGAATCTCTCTACCAGTGCAAATAACGCTTCTCACTTGCAGAGGAGAATGAGAGCTGCCTCATAGTGCCACAGAGCACCTCACCGCGAGGGAGACCTGGATCCTTTGTGGGCAAGCAAGCGCCTGTGGGGCAGGATGGCCCAGCCTGTGCTGTGGGGACCAGCTCTTGACCCCATGAAGACCCCAGCCGAGCAGTGGGTTGGGACAGGACACACACGAGTGCCCACGGCTCCTCCTGGGGCCTGTCCATCCAGCCCCAGGCCAGCATCATCCTTTGGGATACAAACCTGAGCACACCTGTGAGTAAGGGAGGAGGCTGCGTGGCCCACTCATGGAAAGCAAACATGGACACAGCTCTGTGCGTGATGGGAAACAGTTAAAGATGCCACCTTAATAATCCTGATTTCAGCAGGACAGACCCACTCTAAGAATGCTTCAGATAATGACAAAACACAGTGTGTGGTTATAGCATTGCAAGCAAAACCTACCATGAAACATGCAACTACTAAACCCCACCATTTCCTGCATTACTGCTCTTTTTACTCTTCTGCACTACTTCTCATGCAGGCACACCCCCCCCAGGTACCACCTTGTGCTGTGTGCCGAGGCTGCTGCCGTCAGCGGGGAGCAGAGGACCAGTGCCCAGGCAGTGACAGGGTCCGACAGCAGTGTGTGGGCACCCACCGCTCCCTCCGGTGCCGGCAGCTCCCACAGCCCCTGCCTGGACGCTGCCCACCGTGTGCTGCTGAGCAGGCCCGAGCTGCCAGCAGCATCCCCAGACACTCACCTCACCGTGCCCGGGCTCGCTGCAGCACTGACGCTGCCATCCTTTTGTCAAGAGACTCAGGGGCAGACGGGACAGAAACCTCAGCGATGTGGCTGACTTGGGCTTAGGAACAGTAACAGAATCCAAGTCTGCCTGCAAAAACACGGTCTTGAAATAAGTTAGACTTTGCAAAAAGCACCTGAGCATCGATCGAGCCCACTTCATCCTCTCCACACCATCACCCTGAAACACCCTAAGGATGCTACAAACCTCGGGCTCTCTACCAGGTTTGCCATGAGATTGTCTGGGCACTTCTCACTCATGGACATAAAGGAACAAGCAACCCAGAAACAGCCTGGTTTGCAAATGCCTTCCCAAAACCTGTAGTTTCCAATGACACCACTGGTTTCTAAGACCTGAACAGCTGACACAGGAAACACAATTCATAGATATGAACAATACCCACCTCTTTGTATTAAAAAGATCTTTATCTTCAGCAAGAATGCAAAGACTGCTGCTCTGGTGAGATCAGCATCGTGGTGACCATGACAGGAGCCAGCTCTGACCAGCAGGACATACACGTGTTCTCAGGTTGTTGCCTTGCACACCCAGGAAACCCCACTGCATGGACACCACTGTTAAATTACTGTGACAGCAAAAGGGTCGGTGCAGCATCAGGAGGGATGCCTTGCCAAAGCGCTCAGCATGCCGCACATTCTGTCTTTCTGGTCATCCTGCTGAAGCCATCTGTTTGCTTATCAGCAAAACCCATTGGTTTTTTCACATTCTAATTAGAAGTACCCAAACGTTGGCTGCGCGAGCACGGTTTGGAGGCAGCGAGCTTTCCCCTCATGTACAGCAGCTGCTTTCAGCTCAGCACCAAAATTTGTTACCGTCTGGCACTGATGTCATTCTGTGTCTCATTATTCCAGGTTGGTGCTCCTGGAACAAGCTGAACACAGCGGCACAACACTCCGGGACCACCACAGAGATTTGCTCCAGCAGGGCTCCAGCTATGAACTGGAGACCACAGCCCCTCGCCAGGTACAGCCCCAAGATATTCCCTCTCTAAAGGTGAAAAGTCATAATGAGGGTGACAGCTTAGAATGTATCTCAGAAAGCGAATACAGTGAACCCCAATGTGGGAAGGGGACAGTGCTGCAAGGCGGACCTTGTGCAAACAGGGTGGACCCATTGCAGAGTTCCCATGAAGACACCCAAGAACAGGAGCACTACCAGCACCCAGCGAGGGAGCTGGAGGAGAAACACCACTGTGAGACACAGGTGGGTCTGGCACGCACTGGGAATGGGAGGAGGCAAACAGGGAATACAGCCGGCAGAAGATAAATACCTTCTGCACGGAGCAGCTGAGTGTTCTCAGCCAACACTTACCTATATAGAAAGCATGCATGGGGGACATGGCCTTCAGAGAGTGAAAGAATTTGCTTAATATTAATGGGCTTGTTCAGCCGGGAGATGAGAAGGCTCCGGGGAGACCTTAGAACAGCTCCCAGAGCCTAAAGGGGCTGCAAGAAACCGGGAGAGGGGCTTTGGAGAGGGGCCTGTAGGGACAGGACAAGGGGAATGGCTTTAACCTGCCAGAGGGGAGACTGAGATGAGCTCTTAGGCAGAAGC
>JANHGB010004497.1:0-32202 GCA_026283785.1 Coracopsis vasa
ATAAAGGGCTTAAAATGAAGCACATATCCATATCCATATTCATATCCATAATTTTTGCTTTCATTTTAACAATATTGGCTTGTTTTAGAAATTCCTTACTTTTCTACTGTAGGGAAATAGGAAAAGAGATAAAATTTTCAAGATGTTTCCTGTGTTCAGAATTTTCAGTGAAGGCTAACATAACTGTTATTTGGTAGATTAGAAGTTTTGTTTTCATCCTACCCTGTAAATGACTGATACTGTTCTGTGTAGTAATCTAGGTCTTTCAGTTATATGGGCTTTTAGAGGAACAAAATACTACAGATCCCATGGACACTGGTGTGTGGTGGAAATTCTGTATCACTGCTGAAGATTTTCTTCTCTGTGTTCCTAAAGAGCCGTCAAAGTTTCTATGGGATGCATAATTTTGAACTAAAGGCAATAATTATGAATCGTATTTGTCCTTGTGCAGGAGCAGGGATGTTGGTGGAAAAATACTTCAACCTGTGGGTTGGAAAACTTGACTAACCATCAAGCAAAGATGACCAAAAAAAGGTATTGGATCTTGTATGAGAAAATCCACCCTAAATATAAATGCAAGACATAAACACCTTACCATGTAAACTCAGTAGAGGAGGAGAGCAGAAATTATTTAGTAGGGGGTTTTTAGTTGCCATCACTGTGCAGATGTGGAAGAATGGATGGACCCACAATTCCTCTGGTGCATTAAAAGGGACTGGTAGGAGCAGCTCCAGCCACCATGCCTGAGTGATTCTGCCCTGTAAGCAGAGTCCCCAGACTACACTCTGTTTCTGGAGTTTGATGGATTTGTACCATGCTGAAAAAGTAAAATCTAAGAGGAAAAGTGGCATTAATGCAGTCTTATCTCACCTTTCCTAAAGAACAGTCTAAACAGTCCAGTCCTTAGCT
Source organism: Coracopsis vasa (assembly GCA_026283785.1). Classification (NCBI taxonomy): domain Eukaryota; kingdom Metazoa; phylum Chordata; class Aves; order Psittaciformes; family Psittacidae; genus Coracopsis; species Coracopsis vasa. The sequence continues at coordinate 910 of JANHGB010004497.1, forward strand.
GGCAAATGTTGTGTTTCTGCATTCATGCAGATTATGTCAGTTTAGCTGAATGCAACCTTGTTCTGGAAATGCAGGCTACACCTGCACTACTGTGTAGAAGAGGCTAAAGATCACCAACTGATACAGCACAGTTTACACCCATACAGATAAATTCTCTCGCCTCCTAAAATGGGACAGCTGTAGCCAGGTTTTGGTTTGGGGATGTTCATGGGGCTACACCAATCCTTGAACAGTGCCTACGTATTGTCTGACCAAAGGGAAGACATACCAAGGACTGTGCTGGCAATGAAATCATTAATATGAACTGTTGTGTAATTGGGCAGTATCCAGGCTCTGGTGGTTCACTGTTATGGATCCAGGTCCAGGTGCTTAATACACACAGCCTATATACCCCTCATGGGCCAGGCAAGTGGCTCAAAGAGGCTTGCTCTGGATGTAGCAGAGACACTCCATTGTGGTACATGGCCCTGCTCCTGAGCCTTGGAACTACTCTGAACCCATGTACCTGCATGGCCTTTGTTCCTGGAGGTACCTGATCTGGTGGTGGACTGGAAATATGCCTTATTTGAGAAAGTCTGACAGGTTGTTGGTGTATGTGGCAGTGAGTAATTCAGTGAGGCACCCACACAGCAAAACTGATTTTACATTAAGCATTACCCATTCCATTTTCAATGGCAGGCATATTAATGATATGCAGAGTTTGCAACTGGATAAGTCATAAACAAAGAAAAGGACTGTATTTTTTAAATTGGTGATTTTTTACCAGTTCCTTGCTCAGCTCCAATTCTCAGGTATCTCCCAGCTGTTCTGAGGATTAATTAGTTAATATTTATGGAGCATTGTGAAGATGAAGACTGCTAGAATGGTGCTAAATGTTTTATTTACATGGTTTATAAACAGCAGCCCCGTGATCCCACATTCCCTGTGTTCACAGTTTTCCACTGCAGGTTGAATCAGGATGGCTTTTATCATGATGTAATGTATTTTTATTGCGGTACTAGAGCAAATGTATCCTTTAAATTATGTGATTAGTTTCAGTACAGCTCACTCTCCAGAATAGCTAACATAAAGCGTGAGACTTTTAAAGCATTGCCAAATTTAAATTTAGGCTTCAGTCTATGATTTCATGTCAAAAATTTATGCATAGCCTCATTTGTCAAGCAGCATTATTGATTTTATAATGAGTAATGTTTTTCTTATTGAAAAAGTGTTCCCAGTCCTGAGCTTATTAACACAGTGTTGATTACTCTTTGGGGCATGCAAACGGGTTTTCCATTTATTAAAGATGATAAGAAATGGGAAATCATGTTTTTTTATATACACATTATGTGAATGAAAATTATGGTTACTGATTAAATAATGTGAGGCTTGAAAATTAAAGTGTAACACAATGTTTCCCCTTTATAAAATTGTGTAAGTTGCTAGAAAGTCTGTCTGTATTTTACACACCTATTACTGCTGTTACTTTTCCCTCTTTTTTACTGCAAAGATTACATAAAAGCCCAGTACTGTGTCTGCTTTTCTGAAATTCCTGAAACTGAAATGATAGCTCTCTGCTTGAGACATCATCATCATTTCCATAGCAAGAAGATTCAAACATACCAAATGATTATCTTTTTTGTAAGGAATAAACAGTAAGAGAGAAGACTGCTAAGAAATCTAAAATTGAAGGGGTTTGGGTTTTTTGAGGTGTGGGCTCATTGCATTGTTGTTCTTTTCTTCTTTTTTGGTTGGTTGGTTGGTTTTTTTTTGTTTTGTTTTGTTTTGGTTTTTTTTTTTTTTCTTAAAGATACCCAGCTTTTTCTGGTTTAGGGTGATGATGGCTTGTGAAAATCTCAGTTAATTCTCTTATTGACTGAATAAAGAGTCAAGCAGCCTTCTCTCTTTACCAGCACTTCCTGAATGGTTATAATGACGTAAAATGTACAATGTTGTAATAACATAGCATGGCAATATTTAATGAGTGAGGTACAGATCAAGCTTCTGGCCTGATTGGAGGCAATGTCTATACACTTCTGACTTCAGTATGGCCAAGATTTAATTTGTTATTTCTCCATGACTCTGTTCAGGACGTACTCAGTCCTGTATGCCCTGACATGTGTGTTCAGTGCTCGGTTCCTCAGATGAAGGTTCAGATAGAAAAGATGCTCAGTTTGTGTTTTTCCCTAAAAGCTGTCTTATTTGCACATTCTGTTTTTCACTAGGGAAATTGCTGGCAGAAGCTCCTCTTATGGAGTGTAAACACATAAATAAGCTTTGCAGCAATTAATCTTGGTCAAGTTTCAAGACTATCCCCCTATCTCCACTCTTTTGGAATCCATTATCAACTTCTTCATTATTAACACACCACTCAATTTGACTTTATAGACTGCATATAAACTCCGTCTATTATGCCATGTTCATGTTTATATCCCAAGTCTTTCTCCTCCTCCCAGAGGACTTTGTGGAAATACATGTTACTTTCAAAACATGTAGCACTGGGCTATTATGTTGCAGGATTGATAGTGACTGAACAGGCAACTTCTAAGAAGTAATTCTTCATGTCCTCTCCTTCTTGATAGCTCAGAGTCTAGGTCTCCTCTGGAGACTCAGTGGCAGATGGCAGTGAAGCTGAAATTAGCTGAAATCTTGCATTCTTCCAATGATTGTGTTCCTCCCTAGAATGCGAAACAAGGGTAGATATCTCCCTTGAAGGAATCTGATATGGGTCTTGGGTAGGCACAGCAGGGAATTCATTGCAGTATCTTCTTGTGAGTTTTCAGCCTTCTCTTCTGCTTAAGTCCACTTGGATTTTTAATTATCTTTCAGATCCTCTTTTCGTTTTGCTTACTCAGGAATACAGAATAAAGCTTACCCCCTGTTTTCCATCCAATTCATTCACAGTCTTCTGTCGCAGTTATTGTACTATAATCCTCTCTCTCTGCTTTAATCCTTTTCCATAGTCAGTTTATTTCAGAATTAGGATTCTTATCCTTTGATCTATTAATTTACAGTTTAACCTTATGCTCTCTTTCTGCTTTTTATTTGGGTCATTACTGAGGATTGCTTAAGTGGGGAAGAGAAGGCAGAGCAGGGCCTTTCGTATTACACATTAAGGATGTCTAAAAGGAAGGCATTAGAGGAGTCTTCCTAAGGGATGGCTACTGGGAGAAAAATGCAATTTGGATTTGAAAGCTAAGCAGAGTAGGGAAGCTAAAAGTGGAAAAGCTTGGCAATATTACTCTGATGTTTGTTCACTGAACAGAATGGTTAAATTTCCTGAATAGCTTCAAATAAGGTACAGCTGACATCTTTCTAAAAGCAAAAATCCCTTCTTCTCAGCACACACACCACACCCTGTAAATTATTCTGATTTTTTCCAAAGTGAATAATCTGGTTTTGGTATTAATTCTTTAAAACAAAAAAAAACTTTTTTTTTTTTTTTTACCTTTTTTCCTTTTTTTTTTTTTTTACCTTTTTTCCTTTTTTTTTTTTTTTTACACACCCGCCTACCCCCTTTCCCCCAGGAAACACTTGGCAATGAAGTGAAACTTTAAATTGAACTAAACTTTTCCCGTCAAGTTGAACAATCTATTCTTTGCAGGAGCCTGTTCATGTATCCAGAGCAGCAAGCTTAACAGCAATATCTTTAAGAGAAAAAAAAGAGCACACAAAAACTGAAAGACAGAGTGGTTGCCTGAGTGGACAAGACAGAAGGAACACTACACAGTTAAATAGGTGGGCTTAGCACAAGTACTGAGCCATTCCAGAAATGTGTACCAATTTTGCCTTGTTTTCTTTTAGGTGCAGCTGCTGGTCTCCTCCTTTGGAGGAGAAGGAGCAAGGAGTGAGGGTGGGATCAAGGAACTGATTCATGTTTGGATTGCCAGAGATGTCCATAGCAAAAGGGTTTCAGGAGCCCTGTGCTGAAGTACTGCTTTAGCAATATTTCCTGTGTAACTACAACCTCACCCGGCCCCAAGAACAACCTGTGCAGGATGTGAGGTCTTCTCATAGCAGTGGGCAAGTACATGTTTGAAGAACCAATAATGTCAATGTAGGACTTTTAAAGTAAATATAAAAAAAACCCAAAACAAACTGTTGCAAAGACTTCATGAAAATGAGAGTAGCGGCTTCTTAGGAGTCTCTGCAGTCTGTCATGTAAATAGAAAAGATAGAGACATCTGCAAAAATCTTCTAGTACATATGAGGATACATTTCATATTGTCTATCCTGCACCCAAAATATTGCACTGTGTTCGTTTGCGTATTGGTGCTTTAGCAGCAAGTGATAGTGCGAAAAACTGCAGTCACCATCCTCAATTTGAAGTGTTTTTTAAAGTTTGCCCTTAATGACTTAATTATTTGTCCACCTGATATAGAGTGCTCTAAAAATATGTGCCTAGAGCTGAGCAACACCTCTACAAAAAGAAACCAGTTTGGCAAAATATCAAACAGAGAAAAAAAAATTCTGCTTCAAAACCAGCTCTCGCAGGCTGTGGCTTTTCCCAAGGGGTAAAATAAAAAATCGTGCATTTGCTTATCCAGATAAAAATGGTGCCATTTCAAAAAATATAAAATCCCTAAAAAAATCCCCAAACAAAACAAACAAACAAGCAAAAACCAAAAAAAGAAAATACAACAAGTGGATAAACTCCTTTTAAGTCACATCTTTGAAAGTAGAAAATATTGTGGCTTAATCTTAAAAACTCTTGCTGTAGTGAATTGTAAATATTTTAAATCATCAGACAATTCCATTGGCTGCTCTTCATTTATCTGTTTGGTTTTTTTTTCCCAATCACTGTTATGTCTAAAAATCCTGATGCTATAATGAATGCTGATACTACAACAGATGTGTAAATGCATATCTGAAAATTTATTGTCAGATGGGAAGCCTTACTGGTCCTTACCCTCCCTGATGTGGTATTCGGCTGTAACGATGCCAGTGGTCAACACACAGTAAGAGTGACCTCTCTTTATCTGTACACAAACTGCACATATTTTTTTCATATTTTTGTGACAGTTGCTATAAACATTAAAGCAAGTGTCCAGATCTTAACTACTTGAAAAGTGACAGCAAAACCGGAGAACACTGCTAAGCCTTGAAGCTGGCTGTGACTCCTGATTCTGGGCCAAGTGGTCTTCAGAGTGTGAGGAGGCATTTTGCTGAGCAGCCTTTGTTTTTTGTCCTCTGGAAAAAAGGTTGGTGGTCAGCTGGTTCTCTTTATATATTGTTTTGTGGCAGTTGGAGAACCATTAGTGGTGCATATACCCCTGTTTTATGGTATATAGACACTCAAGGAGATGGGAAAAGATGCCTTGTAGTCTAGCCTATTATTAATGTGTCTGCTTCTTTAAAAGGTCAACCTATTTTAACAATCAATTCTGTGTGAGAAACGTTTTTTGAAATGAGTGCTGTGATATTTTTCTGATTTTGATTCTCTTAACCCCCCTGTAAAGTAATAGAAGTATAAATATTAAACATCCCATTTCCTTTACAGCTTGGATTGATTATGGGTGGAATTCTGACAGCCAAAGTGATTCATTCTCTAAAAACAAAGAAAATCACTTTGTGAGAGAGTAATAAAGTACAACAGAACAAATGCGGATGTGCAAAATCACTGGTACCAGCCCAAAACCTAAATTGCTATGGTGTTAGGATTCAAACAGCTGTTCTGCCTAAGGGAAAGATGTGGATTTGTCCCCACAGATCATGCTTTCTGCTCCTTGCTTCAATCCTTCTCCGTTCCACTTTCCACTGGGATCTTATGCTTGGACCTTGGTTTTGCATTTGAGCTCCACATAATCAAAATTCCTTATGGGACATCTTCATAGGCTCAAAAATTTTTTGCGTGGGTTTGATTTTGAACCAGGAGCTAATACTGAAAAGAGCACATTCTACAGCGACTGTAAACCTGAGTGCTGAGTTTATTCATTCTTTGCTAAAAGACGTATTTAGTAGGATAAAAAAAAAAAAAGAAAAAGGAATGGTGCATTTTTCAACAAGTACAGATACTTTCCGATCTTTTTTGTGCTTGTTTGTTGCAAAAAAAAAAAAGAAAAAAAAAAGGCTTTGATGGCTTGGTGTCTCTGAGTGGAGTGTAATTTAACAGTATTTGTCCTATCAGCTGAGACAATCTCAGGATCAGGTTGCATGCCAGGGCAGCAGTGAAACTGTTCTGATGAATATACCCATTCAGCTGTGGGCTCTATTGTATAACCAAATGGCAATTGTCTGATGTTCAGAAATTGTCTGATAGGTTGAATTGCTTGAAAATGCACTCTTTCCTCCTATATTTTCAAATTCCTGGGCATGAACACCTTTATTTTTTGCAATTTATTTTTTGACAAAGGATGAGGAAAAGGCTGAGGTACTTAATGCCTTCTTTGCCTCAGGCTTTAACAGTAAGACAGGCTGTTCTCTGGGTACCCAGCCCCTGGGTTGAAGACACGGACGGGGAGCAGAATGAAGCTGCCGTAATCCAAGGAGAAATGGTTAGTGACCTACTGCATCACTTTAGACACACACAAGTCTATGGGGCCAGATGGGATCCACCCAAGGGTGTTGAGGGAGCTGGTGGAACACCAGGAAACCACATGCCTTTTTCTACTAAGAAGACAGATATGGTATGGCTAGAAACAGTATAATAGTACCAACACTGTGAAGTTGATGGACCTTGACACTTGACACAGTCCAATTATCAGTATGGTTGGTATGTAGTTTGTCCTTTGAAGACAGTTTCCCTGGCTAGCCTGCCAAGGAGGAAATTGCATGTTGATAATGTGGTTTGGAGGCTGTGACCATTTCTTTAGAAATTGGATTAAAGTCATCAGCTTTTTCATGTTATTGCCCAACAGAAAGATTTTAGAGTAATACCTTTAAATCACTTGCAAGTAAGTATCAAGGTGGAGATGAAAGATTTTATATTTCAGCATGTCTGTACCATTTTTTACCCTTCCTCACATCTTCACAGTATTTTTAAGTATTTAAAGCTAATTAAAATGAGGATTGATCTGAGAAAGAATTTCAGTCCTATACTTTTTTATGATTTCTCAGTGAATCTCTGCAAGGTCTGTCTTCCCCAGAAATACAATGGAGGGGAAGCCGGATTGCTCTGGAATTGGTAATATGATGTAGTCTCTTTTATTTCTGCATTGTCAGTACAATGCCTGTCTAAGTCTGTGTGACTGAAAGTTGTTACTATCTGATGGTTCTTCAATGGGCTATTGGAAATGAGTTTCATGGTTCCAGTTTCCAGCAGTGAGGCATCCACATCAGAAAAGATCATCATTGCGCTTGGCAGTACTAATTGGCACCCTTGTCACCAGCCGAGGACTATAATAGGCTGATGGTAGTCCCTTCAGATCAGAGCTTAAGGACACTGCTGTTGAAGCTTTTATTTCTGCTCCCTGAGCAGTACATATTTTTGCGGACAGAGAGAGACATTTCCAGAGCTGTCAGTCTGGTACTTTTTTCCACAAGTTACTATATTCTAATAAAAAACATTTTGACAAAAAATAAAATAAAATTAGCAGAGATTTACAGTGGTTTTGTGTTTTAAGTACTGCATTTTTAACAATGATGTTTAGAACATATTAGAACTTGCTATATTTATACACTTAAATGTTGTTGATAATTTTGGGGAACATTATTAAAATCATGGAGTATCTTAGGTACCTGTGTGGCTTCCACAGGGTCACAGAACTCTATCTTCTTAATGTATTCTTACTGCATCTTTTTGAGTCTTGAACACCTAGTCTTGTCATTTTAGAAAAGTGAAATAGGGGATGTGGACAGATATCCTCCTCCATATCCAAATTCAGTGGCCTCTAGAAATCTGTCTTCAGCTGCCCTCCTCCTAGAAGTTACTGAGTCCACTACTGCTCTAGCAGTGCGGTTTGTACGATGTTCCCCGTGTTGCTTTAGCGAAAATCAGACTAACTCTTTTAGACCACCCAATTATTCTACTAAAAGTAGCCTTGCAAATTTTGCTTGAATACAGTTGTATTGAATACAGTTGTATTTCATACAAGCCTTCACCAGCATTTACACGAACTCATTAAATTCTTGAAGTGTATAATGATGAGGTCCTAATCTCTTCTTCTGGCAAAGGTGGAACGAAAAGAGAAAGTTTTTCCAGACTGGGAGCACAAGAAACCTGACTTTGATTTCTAGGGCAAAACCAAAGAAACTTAGGCAAGTGCACATTTAAGCAAGTGTATGTTTAGATATTTACTACTGGAGAGATAGTTAAAAAGGATTAATGCTATTAACAGAGCTCATTGCAGAATCTAAGTAAGACCCAGTTCAGTAGGTTACATATTCTTTAAGGATATGAATACTTCTTTAAGGTCAATGAGATTATTTACATATTTAATTTCAGGCACTTGCTTATACACCTTGGTTAACTGAGTTTTACAGTAATAGCATCAATAAAAAAAACTATTAAAAGGGTTAAAAGAAAAAGAACAATGCTTGGGGAAGAGATAGAGAGCAGGAGAGAAAACAAGAAAGAAAGGGAAAGAGAAAGATGGAAAGAAGAAAGCAAAATGAGGGAGAGAAAAGTCTTACATTTCTATTCTTTTGCTAAAGCCAAACATTTAAGACTCTATAATGTTTCAAAATAACTTTTTACTTTGAATACTTTCCCTGTTATCAGAGCAGGATGTGCCAAATACTGTAAGAAAACCTGTTTTAATGTTAATTTTGGCCATGGACACAACCAGAAGTGTGAAAAATCTCACTACCAGCAATCTTTCACATTACATTTCTTTTCAATTTGAAGTTTCAAGCAGTTAGGATTAACACTTGATTTTAGATCCTAATCACAATTGAACCTGAACCTTTTCAGGTACAGTTATTACTAATTAGGAGAGCTGAGTCTCTGTTTACGTAATAATAAATAGCTATTGAGAGCTACTTCTGTAAGGATATAAGTTCCAACGAACTTCCATTGTGTCACTCATCAGCAACGTGTGATAAATTAAATGGTGGAAGTCAATACCACAAGCTCTAATCAGGGTGAAAATTTTGTGCTTATAATAAAAGCCTTTTATACTCTTAACTGCTTAGGTCCTTTTTACAGTGTTTATAACTGTGGTATCAGAACAATACCCATGATCTCTGAAAATCTTCTTTTCCAGTTACTGGCATTCATTAAGAATGAATCTGACAGTCTGTGTTCTAATAATTATGATGCAGTAAAGAGTAATTATAGAATTTTGTTGTTAAGCAGTCTGTGTTCCTAATGAGAATAGTAGCTGAGAAAAACATTTATGAATTGCCTGTACAAGAAAAATTGCTTTCAAGAAAAAAAAAAAAAAAAAAAAAAGAATGTCAAGTAACTTTTTGGAAGAGAAGGAGTTGTCTGATATCCATGGTTTTACAAATTACCAGCTGTGAATTTTCATACTTCCTCTGATGTGTGTGCCATTAATCACTATATGAACTGGTATAATAAACACGACACAGACTTGAAATGCTAGATATATGTTTGAATATATTATCTGTACAGAAAACAAAATCTGTACTATTACAAAGTACCTTAACAAACGGACAAGTCCTCTCTCATACTTACAAGGCTAAAGGAAAACATTAAAAAAAGACTATTTCCAAAAGACGATAATAAAGATTGAAGTCTCTTTTAGTAATCAGAGATATCTGAATTAGAAAATAATAGACATAGGGGTTTCTTTTCTAATAAGTATTATACAACACATATCATTTGCCAAAATAACTATACTCAGACCTAGACCTGTTTTTCCTGTCAGTTCATTAGTTGAAAGATGTTCAATCATATTTTGCCATTTTGAGTCAGAGTCATTACTGATGCTGATCAGCTTTATTGAGTTAAGGAAGGCATGGTATCCCACACTACCTGAAGACCTATAACCTTTAGTAAGCCCTTTAATAATACATGGTTTGCTGTGTGATTGGTAGTTTTGCTGTCATCTGTTGTTTCGTATCAATATCTAGCCTCCAACAAATATATTTTTCTTCCCCTGGAATGGTCACTGGGAATAAGTTCAATAGCATATTTTTGTAATAACTAGACCTATGATGCACTAAACCCTTGCCTATGATGTAGTAAAAGAGATTTATTTAGCTCTGAGTCTTTCTACTGACCATAACTAAGTGAAAAACTGTCTTCAGAACAATTCAGCATCAGATTCATGCAACAGTCATGAAGCCCCATTGAAGCCTCACAGAAACTTTGAGATCATTCTGTCTGGAGAAAGTTTTGTTTATACATAATGCACTTATTTATTTATAGGTATATCAGTGTATGAGTTATCTTCAACTGAGAGGCCACATGCATGGGAAAATAGATAGAAACATAGCAGAAAGTTTTGTTCTGATATACCAAATCCAAAAAGAAGGAAGTGAAAGAAAGAACATCTGCTTGCGTATGATGTGCTCCTCTCTTGGTTTTCAGTCTATGCACAATGCTGAAATGCTGATTCAGATTGGGGTCTTTTTAAAGATACTATACTGGAAAAACCAGACTATTTCTGGTTGTTATTTTTGGACTGCAGAGTAAAATAAAAGCTTAGATAGTATTCAGAAAGCCACATTTCCAAGCTATGCTGTGTGTTGTGATAGTAGCTTCCACCAAAATCAGTCATTTTCTACTAATAGGTTGTTGGGTGATACTGGAATATTGTCCATCTTCATGTTGTGATCCAGCTGCATGCCAGCACAGCTTGCTGCTGCGGAATGTAAATGGGATATCACACTGTTGTGATTTAAATCCAGTCAGTTATAAATCAGAACCACACAGTCTCTCTCTCACTCCCCCCAACTTCTTCTCCTCCCCCCCACTCCTGGAGGGATGGGGAGGAGAATCGAAAAGAATATAACTCCCATGGGTTGAGATAAGAACAGTCCAGTAACTAAGGTATAACACAAACCACTATTGCTACCACCAATAACAATAATGTTAAAGGAAATAACAAGGGAAGAGAATACAATACCTCACTACCCACCAACCGATACCTTGCCCCACCCAGCAGTGATCTAACCCTTCCGGGTCTCTCCCAGTTTACATTGTGGACATGACGTGCTGTGATATGGAATACCTCTTTGGTTAGTTTGGGTCAGGTGTCCTGTCTCTGCTTCCTCCCGGCTTCCCCTCCTCCCTGGCAGAGCATGAGACTCAGAAAGTCCTTGGTCGGAGTAAACGTTACTGAGCAACAACTAAAAACATCGGTGTTATCAGCGCTGTTCCCAAGCTGAAAGTCAAAAACACAGCACTGCACCAGCTACTAAGAAGGAGAAAAATGACTGCTGCTGCTGAACCCAGGACATATATATTTAAAACCATATCCTTGGAGGCTTAGTCTGAATAGTGTATGCATTTACAAGATCCCTGTACAGGTAGATGCTTACCTTCCTGACCTGTAACGAGACCCATGCACGTTCCTGTACCTCTTGGCTCTGGTGCCCTGCAGCATTTGTGAGAAAGAAATCTGGTGAAGTGGCCTGAAACATGAGAGATGTAGCCAAAGTTGCTTGACTTGCAGTTGCTATCAGTAGAAGTTAAGATCTTAGATCTGCTCCCAGGTGATTTTTTCCAAGCTTCTTTGTGGTATATCTTGCATGATCCAACTGGAAAAAGGATTAAGATACCATGGGCTACAATTACCTGGCACATCTCCACTATTATTTTATTATAATTTGAATTTTATTATTATTGTTATGCAGTCCAGTACCTCCTTGGAATTATTATATATTTAAAGTGACTTTGGATTGTTTTTCTGTTTATCAGCTTAATACTCAATTCTTTTTGTGCTAAATAAATATCAGATGTTCAGTAAATATTAATTTTGTTGTTGTTGCAGAATTTGTTCCCCAGGCTTTTGGAATGCCCTTATCCCAAGTGATTGCTAATGACCGGGCCTACAAGCTCAAGCAAGACTCTCAGAAAGAAGAGCAAAAAGATGTCTCAGATTTTGTGGCCTTTCTCTTACCATTTGGAACTAAAAGACAGAACAAAGAACTTTCAAGCAGTAACTCATCTCTTAGCTCAACCTCAGAAACACCAAACGAATCCACTTCTCCAAACACACCCGAGCCAGCGCCACGGGCAAGGAGGCGTGTAAGTAAACCTATCACATTATGATGCATGCCAGTAGGTCCGAAGGCTCCAGCTGGAGCAGGGAAAACCCCTGTTGCATCTGTGGGCTGTGGAATATTTCTCCTGTCATGTTCAAACAGTGATTTCTTTCTTCAGGTGGAATCTAGCCTGGTCAATACCAGAAAACTGTCATAGAAATCTTTCTCTGGTGCTGGTGGGAAAAGATCATATGGTCTGTCCAAGCCTGTAACAGATAGCAAAGTGGTAGAAAGACTTTTTAGAAGTCTTCCTGTTCACTCCCTTTATCTATGTTCAGTCTAGGTCTTTTAGATGTAACAAATTCCATCCATCTTCAACCTAAATTTTTCAGCTGGGCAAGGAAAAAACCTATGTGATTGATATTTATATATATGTTTATGTTAATTTAGCTCTACAAACCTGGAAATAAATCTAACTATTAATCCCTATCCTAGTATTAATAAAAATCCCCATGATCTAATTCTGATCATGTCCTTGGTGGTGAGTAAGAAGTTGTCAGAGTAAATTTATACCCGGCTCTTTGAAGGATATTTCTGTATACAGGGTATGAAGATGCATTTGGCAGCACAGTGTCATGGTTTGGGTTGAATGTTAATCCTACATGTAAGATAGGTAGCTGGTAGACCATTTGTTTGCAGTACTCTGTATGCTCTGAGCTTTCCAATTTTCCGGCGCTGAAGCTACTAACAGTAGTAGATATTTTTGTTACCATGGGATAAAGATTCTAGAGTTACTGCTTTTTAATTTCATTTGCAATTAATGTTAAGTAATCTAAGAAAAAATTTGGGGTACAAGAACCAACCTTGGAAAATAAAATATTTTCTTAAGATCTTCATCTTCTTTCATGCCTAGGATAAAACCTGCTTCAGAGACATGCTATGTAGGGTCCTTCAAGCCAGGGTGCTAAGATGTGTAGAACTGGAGTAAACTGCAAATTAAGAGAAGATTGAAGAGCCCCATGACCTGCCTTCTTTCTCTCTAGTTGTCAGCTGAAGTTTGAAACATCTGCATTCTGTCAGCAAACAGCTGAGGGCATGATATTTGAAGATGTTTGCATTCTTACATATGCATAACACACAGCTGTTGACCTGTCCAGAACAGGAAGTTGTGTTCAAATAAAAGTGCAAAGTACACTTGAATGTAAACATGAAGGGTAAGCCTCCAACTTCTTTCAGAAGATAGTGACAAAAAAGAGAAGTTCACCGTACATACCCATTGGCTTCAGAACCTGTTTTCATATGAGGGAAACGTAACTCATGTGTCCAGATATGAGTCATCTGGTGTTCTTTTCAAGTGTGGTAAGATCTCTGACATGCATTTGACCAGCCAGCAAGCAGAAGGAACCTGGACCCTTTGTTATATCCAAGGACTCAAGCTCCACCAGGGCCAAGTTCCTTGATGCTTGGGGAGGGGTTTTGCTTGTTTGTTTGGGGATTTTTCTTGGCAATACTAGTACCGCAGCTTTCAGGATGTTGAATTTGAACCTTTATTCCATACTCATGAGGATGCAGTAGCACATGGTTCACCTACAGAAAAGTAAGAGCAGGCGAAGGTGGGCAGTGTGACATGGAGGGGTCTGGCATATTCTCTTGGAAGTGAACCTCAGTCATTCAGTAATGTACTTCATGAATTGTCAATTATTTAACATTAATATCAGCTCACATCCCATATCTTGTCTGGTTTTGGCCTTTATACTTCTGCTTATCAGTGTACTTATTCTACTCCCTTGAGTTTTTTAGAGGATCGTAAGGAAGCTTGCACTTATCTTTTATCTCCTGGGCAATATTTCACTGTTTATTTTCAACTATACCACGGTAAATGCTTGAAAAAAAAAAGTAAGTACATGGAACTGATACCAGTTTCTCACACCAATGCTACAAAAACAACTGGAGTGCAGTCCTCTTAAGTTGGAGGGATTGTTTATCACTACCATTTGCTTCTTTGCAGCTGTACCATTCACTTTTGTGTATTCCAATGAATCTTCAAACACTCAGCTGAAGCTTTCAGTTAGGGACTGGTATCTGTTATGTGCAAAGGTAATGCCTAGTAGATGGAGCTTGATTTTTCTTTGATTGCTGGGCATCACAGTCCACAGTAGCACTATGTCTGTGTTAATAGTCCTGGAGTAGTGGGCAACAATGTGCATGATCTCCTGCATCATTCTTCAGCAATCATATAGGTCTGTCTGAGCCTAAATTTATAGGTCTGGCTGAGTTTGAGCTGGATCCACGGAGTACATTGGTATTGTTTTCCTCTGCACTTTGAAATTTAAAATCGGAGCTGGCCTGGACTTAGTATTGCTGTACTTTAGCCACTGAACTCAAGGTCACTCTTCCTAAAGCCAGCTCAGTGTGCCAGTTAATCCACAACTTTGATAAAGTGCCCAAGGATAATGGCGAGCTGACTATATTCACATCTATTTTGGGGATCTGAATCCGACTTAAGTGACTCTGTGATAATAATGATTCATGAGGTGAGGGTGTTCTGCAGGTAGGGAAGGACCAGTAAAGGCAGAGTATAATTGGTCGGCACCTGTTGTACAGGAACTGCCTGGGAGCTGCAGTAGCGAGCATGGTGTTAGGGATTTCAGTGTCAGTCGACTAATTTTGATGTTTGAAACCCTAACTTGTAAAATAAAAAAAATTTACAGTTGGAATTATACACACATAGATCACAGCCAGAGATTCTTGTTTGATTTTGGGTTTGGTTTTTTTTTTGTTTGGTTTTGTTTGTTTCCTTTTGGCAGGAAATGGTAAGGGGAATCAAGCAAATGTACTTCTGAGGCACATCAGCAGTCAAGATCAAAGATGCATTCTTAAGGGTGTAGTAATTGTTTTGAGGTGTGGGTCCAGAAAAATCTAAATACTTCACTGGGTTATACTTATAAGTCTTCCGTAAGTTCTAAGGAACAGAACTCTACCTGAAAAATTAGATGATTTTTTTAATTAAAAAAATAAAAAGATATTTTGAGCTAAAATTTTTCTAATTAATTTGAAATCTCAATGGACTTTGTATGAGTTGCCTAAGAGTCGGAAATGTCTGTAAAGTTCAGTTGTCTAGGCTGATGGAAGAAAATACTTTTAGAGCTTGAAATTCCCCAGCCATTGTACAGTTCTCATTTAACAGACATAGAGATCTCATGAGCAGTCTGTGAAATAGCTGTCAGTGGAACAGCGTGCTTTTAAGAAATTAGATTTGTCAGCAAAGTTTTGAATGGGAGTGTATATTCTCTTAGGATGACGTGCTGGATCCATTTACAGTGTATTTTATGTTATAATAAAATGTATCCATTGTTTCAGAAAGAAAGAAAATAATTTACAGTAGATATTTTAAATGAGAATTACAAATGATTTTTTAAATTTTAGCTTTATTAATATTTAATATTCTTGATGCCCTTTAAAATTTTTTTGCCTGGTAAATGAAATAAAAGTTGAGGAAAATGGTCATTTTGAAGTGACAGTAATCTTGCAGTTTGAAAAACAAATCTTGTTTTTCTAGACTGAACACTGAAACATGCCATAAACCTCCTGCTGCTTGTGCTGCTTTATCCTTTACAGACTGCTTGAACTTTTGTGCCTTGCTGTAATACAAACACAGTTTTCAAACTTTTCATTGGAATTTTAATGATTCTAAAATACTAAGATAAATGAAGTAGAATTATCTATAAAACATTACCCCTCTACTTCTCTGATCTGTCTTTGGTCTGTGATAATGTGGGGATTATCTTAATCTCTGCAGTTGTATGTGTTTGTGTTATTAGTTAACTGTACATGGTGTATGGTTGTAAATCTATTGCATCATTTTCACTGGTACAATGTCCCAAGCTACAGAAGAGGGATGGAGTCAGGTTTAAAAATGTGTATATATATCTCCATGTGCATAAATATTGTGCTGCTGAGGTGCACATGGACCATGGTTCATCCTTGTCCTGCAGTATGTGCAGGCTTAAAACAATGAAAAAGTGTGCCAAGTGAGTAAGAAAGCATTTAGTTTTTTCAATATCTAATTTGTACTTCTTATAGTATGGTAATAATAGCATTGGTACCACTGTGATTTTCCCATCCATTACACTGGTATTATAACCTAATTACTTTACAAAACCTGTGTAGCAAACTGTGTTTTTTATATTAGGTTGTTTAAAATGCAGGTAGGCAAAAGTCTTTATTAGATAAGGTCCTGTGATGTTTACATATCTTCAGACCTAGTGATTGTTCTATGTGTGTGTATTTTACAGGGTGCGATGTCTGTGGACTCTATTACAGATCTTGATGACAATCAGTCACGATTGTTAGAGGCTTTACAGCTCTCTTTGCCTGCAGAAGCACAGAGCAAGAAAGAAAAGGCAAGAGATAAGAAACTAAGCCTGAACCCTATTTACAGGCAGGTTCCCCGGCTTGTAGATAGTTGCTGTCAGCACTTGGAAAAGCATGGTAAGGATATTTCATTTTCCCAAGAGTGGCAGATATATTTTTACTATCATATAAATAAATGCACATTTTGATAAGCAAGCATATGTTTCCAATTGCAAGGACATCTTTGAAAGTGAATTGCTTTTCTTCCTAATTTGCCTCCTAGTTCACTTTTGCTCAAGATATTGTCTCACAAATAATCACATAGATGACACCTTCCCAAACAAATGATCTATGCTACAAGCTTGCAAATTGGCACATACAGCATGGGGGAAGAGACATTTCTTAGAGGTTGTTCATCTCAAACTGGAATGCTCAGTTCTGCAGGAACAGCTCTTCATACCCCACAGGTTTACCCATACCTTGAGAATGAAAGTCTAAAATGTGCCAGTTAGCCTGGAGTCATTCTTCACAAACGAATGGATATTAAGGTGTAAGAGTTAATTTAACTGCTTATACTACAGTGCAAGACATAACTGGAAGCATCATTTGAAGATAAAAGCTCAGAGAAAGAAAAAAATCCTATACTGAATTGCGTTAAGCTCCAAGAAGCTTTTTCCTGTTCTCTACAAGGCTCATGGGCTGGCTATGCAGTTTGTCCCTGGCTGAGTCCTCCTGACCAGCCTCAGGATCAGGCCTGCTCTTTCCGAAGGGAATTACAAGCTTCTGCCAATATTCTTCTCATGTCTTCATGATTGTCTAGACACAAACCTCCCACCAGCTTTATGTAATGCAGAAACAATAGTTAATCAAGGTATCTGTTCAACATCTCTCCCAGCGTATCTTAGTCTTGTAAAGATTTTTAATGAGAATTGAAATAACTTGACCACAGCAAGACAGAGCTATTACATGGCCAGATAATAAATAAACCATTAGGTAATGGTGATTGCAACACCAGATGATGCATTTGACACCTAATTTGATCAGAAAGAAATCATTTACTGACTCTGAATGAAAGACTTTTGCGGATGAGGACTGCGATTTAAACAACAATGCAAAGCTTTAACAATACATAATTGAAAACCTTATTGCACACAAATGTATAAATGAACTCTACGAAAAAAAGTCATTGTTAGCCTTTTACAGAGATTAGGTACCATAGCTGACATGTAATGGTGCGGGTGAGTAAATTGAGATGAATTACTTCCTTTAAGCAAGGGTAGCTGAGTTTGGAGAACATAAAAGTGTCTAAGTCAGCCAAAAAAGCTATCCAGTATCCTTTGGATGCTGTGCTTTTATGTCACTTGATCATCCAGTTTTTGCCCAATATGAATATGTTCATCTCAGGTGTTTCCCTGCCAATGTTCCTGAGTTTACTAAATGTTATTTCATCACATAATGTTCTCTTAACCAAAGACAGAAGAATATTTGAAGGGAGTTGCTATGTTGAGACTAAAAGGCATAATCTTACCTGATTGTCTTTGATGAATATCTGCAACTCCAAGCACTATTGTGAAGCTACACATCTCTAACAAGCAAGTGTAGCCTTGTTGCCTACAAAAGGCATTTGTTTTGCAAGGTTATTTTATATCTCTTGTATATAAGTAGAGAAAATGAATGTTGCAGAGTGGCCTTTGTTAGACCATAAACTTTTCAATTTATAGACAATTTCATTCTTTTTGCAAAAAATGTGTAACTGTGTAAAATGATATTAGGTACACAGCTGCTTGAGTCCCTTAGCATTTCCACTCACATTCTCATTGCTAAAACCCATGGCACCTCTAAGGTGACATTTACTCTGAAATTTTTTAGTTTCTGTTACTTGGCAAAGTATGTCCACTCAACAACCATGTTATCATTTGTTTGATATTCTGGTATCTCCATAGGGCTAGAAGAAAGTTTGAACTGATTACTTAACGGAATATCAGGCAACAGCCATTTCCAATATCTAAATGACACAAGATGCACTTTGTCTGAAGTACAACAGTAATTCTTCATAAGCCATTATAGGATTATATAATGGCTGTTCCTATCCTGTAAGTTGCACACAACTCCCAAGTGGAGCTCTTACCTCTCGTAATCAGCCTGAGTGCCCTACTTATGTCCCTTTGAAGGTAGCTCTCAGCTTTGTCTTTACAGGCACCACGGAGCAAGTGGATAACACCCAAAACCAACTGCTTCCTGTATCCAAAGACATAGCTCAGTATGCCAAATTATTTAGTTATTTTATTGCCTGTTTCCTTTGGTGTCAGTTCTGCAAGTGCCACCTCCCAATGCAGAACAGTGGCTTGCTCTCTGCACACCTCAGTCCCTCACAGAGTAACAGTAGCACTACCAAAATGACATTTCAAGAATCACAGAATAGAGTTGGAAAGGACGTTAAGATCACGTAGTTCCAACCCCCTGCCATGGGCAGGGACACCTCACACTAGACGATGTCACCCAAGACTCTGTCCAGCCTGGCCTTGAACACTGCCAGGAAGGGAGCATTTACCACTTCTTTGGGCAACCTGTTCCAGTGCCTCACAACCCTCACAGTAAAGAACTTCTTCCTTTCATCCAGCCTGAACTTCCCCTGTTTAAATTTGAACCCATTACCTGTTCTCTTATCACTACAATCCCTGATGAAGATTCCTCTCCAACATCCTTGTAGGCCCCCTTCAGATATTGGAAGGCTGGTATGAGGTCATGGAGATGTCATTTTGCAAGGTTAGGTGATGAGAGGCCCTTAAAAACTGCAGTGAATAGTTTCTTATTTCAAGACAACTGAGTTTTGCCTCAGCATTGTATGTACAGGTTTGTAGATAAATACAATGTGGGATTTTTATTCTTTTAAATACATGTAGCCCAGACTGCTTTGGTTCAATGCAATTTTCAGCAGAAAACTAAACAATAAAACAGTTGTCTGATGTGCTACACTTGCAGGTCTCCAGACAGTAGGAATATTCAGAGTTGGAAGCTCAAAAAAGAGAGTAAGACAGGTGAGTAGATACACTTTTTCCTCATTAGCTATGATACGCAAACAAACATGATTCCTTTCTGTTAAGTGGTTTCCTTCCTGTCTTTCACCTGGTGAAATTCAAGCTTTCTGGGTCAGTGACTTTATCAGGGGTTTTTTTGATGGTGAATAACAGGCCATCTTTTACATCTGATGAAATTCTTGTCAGGTTCTCAGCAGGTTAACAGTCTCTGTATGTTTTGCTTTGAAGTAGCACAGGGTTGGAGTTCCAAATAGACTACAGTGATGAAATTTTCCAAAGGTTACACCATAGGGAAAAAAAACCCCAAACTTGGCTGCTGGTTTCATCTCAGCTGAAGCTCCCAAAGTAAACCCAAACTGTAAATCTTTTTTGGAAAGCTCACAATATGAGGAAATATGCAAGTACAGAGCAATCTCTTTGGCTCTCAGATTGCTGCTCCCAAATATCACCTCTCTTTTACCCCTGTTAAATTTGAAGGTCAAAGCAGACCCATCCAAGTGCTTGTCTCAGCCAAATGTTTAAAAACAAATAGAGTGTACAGTTAGGCTCCAGAGAAAAAGTCAGAAGTTGGTGTTTTCTCAGCTCTAGATATGACGTCGTTATTCCGATAAATTGGAATACATGTTGAATTAGAGCAATAGAGAATAGTGCTTAATGGTTGCGTGATGCTTAGGGAGGGAATAAAACGTTACAGGAAAATACCCCTGCCAAGAGACCAAAAAGATCAAATGGAAAAAAGCAAAAGAAAGCTTGAATTCATCTGATCCCAGAAATAATAGTTATTTGTTGCAAAGACTATACAGTATGATGTTTGGTGCTCTGGAATGTTACCTTGAATATCTAAACTGATTTGATTCTGGCTGGTAGGACACTCTACTCTACTGTTTTGTAGCTTATTCTTTAGCTGAGTGGCTGATGTTCCACAAAGCTAGAAACATTCATGGTCTGCAGAGACAGTTGTTAGATCAACACTGAACCAGATAAAGTATTAAAAAGTAAGTTGCCTGCTGTTTGCATTACAAGCTTCAATGTCAAAACATATATTATCATTCAGGGGTGAGTACAATTGCATCATACCTCTGGGGAAAAAACAGAGGGCTTGTATAATTTACTTGTAAAGTAAGCCTTACTTTGAAAATCAATGACTTTCACTAGCTTTTCTTTTACTGTGTTTTCAAAAGCTGAGGAAATCAAGAGATTTGGGTATTTATATATTCTGTTACATAGACTAATATATCTCATTAACCAACATGGAAGCACCAGCTTGGACCTTGCGGTTACAATAATAAATGCTGTCAACATGAACACATGGGAAAGTCTGTATTCAATTAAAATTCCACTCATTTTCTCAACCATGGAAAGCCAAACCCAGGACTCAGATTTTGGTGTACTTTTGCAGCTGTTCATTAGTTTTTCTTGTATAGAAAGTAGGCATAGTTTTGTTTCCTTTCCTTCCCTAGTTAGAAAATGTCCTATTTCAGCTATAGTTTGTTTCAATAAATACGTAAGTAAATGCATGTGCAAGTGGGAAGAGAAAATCTAGAACAAGTTTGTCTATTACAAACCACCTCCTTAACATTCAGTGGGATGTAGAACAAAGCAAGCTCCAGACCTTGAGGTTGAAAAGTGACATGGCTGGAGCTCTGCACTCCCATCCCCTCTCCCAACATGGATGTTCTCAGCTCTCACGTCTTAAGCACCAGTGGATGCTTGAGGTGTATTTTCCAAAAGTCTGAAAGTATTCCCTATGAATGAAGTTTGAGACACCTAAGGTTTAAACTTAGAAATGTATAGTTTTTAACAGCTCTGATAGCTGGGCCTGAAATGTAGCCATGTTTCACCAATTATTATCTGATATTGTGCTAATTAGGACATCTTGGTAGGCCTCCCAGTATATCAGATCAGAAGTGCCATATTCAATCTGTATCAGCAATTTATGATTTAGACAGCTATTTGGGAAGTCCAAATTTCTGTTCCCTCAACTGCTTTTGGGCAGTAAGTGCAGAAGCAGCCTTCTGGATAGAGGTGGTTTATGGTGCTCTGCAGGGATGCTCTGCATTTGACACCAGTCTGAAGAGTAGAATTGAGCTGGGAGTGGAATCCCCTAGTTGGCACTGGAAAAATCTTTGACCACAAATCAGCAGGGGTAAGCATAATGCTGAAGAACAAATTCTGGTCTTCAGAGCATAATTATTCATTATTAGTAATGACGAATATTAATGATGTTAAAAGCATTCTGAATAGATTAGAAGGGTGGCTGTAGTTTTCATAAAATACCTTTCATGCCTGCTATGAAAGCACAATTTCAGCTGAAAATATGGGATTTTCTGCATTCCTCCACGCTATACACACTCAAGATAGATTTGCCTGTGATGAACATTTGCCACAGATTATCACAGACACATAGTTCCCTCGCAATTTACCTCCTTTCTTCTTTTTGGTATGTCTGTAATAATCCAGGTAGGAAAGCTGATACCTTAGATTTCGTCTTTAGTGAGATTAGATATAATTAATATCTGAGAAGATGTATGTGATCATGATACCTCATAATATTAGCAAAGATACATAATTTTCATAGGAAGTAGTTTTAGAACATCTTGACTATTTTCAAAATGAAAGAAAGTAAAAGGTGGAGCTCTCAGCCTGAAGAAATTATTCTTCTCTTGGTGCTGGGAAATCTCCCCAGAAAGACAGGCTTTTTTCTTTTTTTCTTTTTTTTTTTTTTAATAATCTTTTCAAGAGGCATATCAGATGTGGAAGGATTCCTTCTGCCTTTGAGAAGTGTGATGCCTTTGAATTGCACAGAATTTGTCTGAGGACTGTAGCTGCAAAAAGTAGTCACACCTCATAATGGTGTTAGCTTGCTTTTTGTTAACACCCTAACTAAAATGGGAGGGCAGAACAAGATGTGTGTGGAGAGATGCCATGAAGTCTTAGTGAACTTAGCTGCTTACTGCTTATGCTTAAGGACTGTCCTAAATCACGAGAGAAATCACGATTTCTCATCCACGAGAAATCACTGTGAGTTTGGTGAATATTAACCTTGTCTTATTTTCCATACAAAAAAGTAAATGTTGCAAAATATAATTTTAGTTTTTCTGGCCCTAAAATCTAGGGATAATGCAGGATGTGGTACTAGAAAGCCGTTTCTTGCAGTTTTCCTTGTTTGCTCTGGTTTCTGCCTTTGGTATTAATCTTAGAGTTCTGCAAAAAATTATATTTACTTGGGCATATTTTTTCATAAAGGAGTTCCATATATTTTCTGGAAAGAAAGGATTGTATTTTATTACAGTCAGTAGAAACCTTAAGTTATGTATCATGGAACAAGCAGCAATTAGACATTAATTATATCTTTGACCTGACTAAAAACTAGTCATATCCAAACCTGAAAGTGAAAATGAACAGATCTACATCTGAAAAGATTTTCTGTGTTGGGATGTACTAATTGGGACAATAAGTGATTGTGTCTTTGTGTCATGATCTCTTTCAGCTACGTGAAGAGTTTGACCGGGGCGTAGATGTTGTATTAGACGAAGAGCACAGCATTCATGATGTTGCTGCTTTGTTAAAGGAATTTCTGCGTGACATGCCTGACCCGCTTCTCACCAGAGAACTTTACACACCTTTCATCAACACTCTCTGTGAGCTCTACAGCATCTTGATTTACTGATTCTTCAAAAGCTTACTTGTTTGAATTCTTTGATCTCTACTAACCATATTTCTATTCTTCTGTACATTTAATACTCTAGCTTTTATTTGCTCCAAATATTTGTGTAGTATAAATTTGCTGAAATCTTTCCTTGGTTGTCTTACTGGTTAAGTATAGCCCAGAAAACTAGAACAAGAAAGATTTAACTTTTTATACCTACTTTTGCATTTGTATATAAGATATGATTTGTACTATCTTTTAAATACTGACCTTTTCATTGGTTCAGCAGTAGCAGGTGACAGACTCACATTTGAATCCTGGTATCTTAGCACCATTAATGCTTTTAAGTTTTAAAGCTGTTCACTGACCAAAATTCCAGTCTGTCCTCAAAAACTAGTTTCAAAAGCTGAAGTTTCATCGTAGTTAATGGTCCTCAAAGCCACCCTATGAAATACTCCCAAATGTGTTGCCTGAGACCTGAGTGTAGGCTATCACAGGTTTGGGAAAAAGTAAAGTTGGACTCTTCAAGCTTAAGCTGCTGCCTGGTATGTGCTCTTCAGATTCTTTCTAGCCCTCATGTCTGAGATCCTGCCTTTGTCCCACCTTTGTCACTGGCTGCCATTGCATTTTAGATGGCTAAGGTGATGGTGGCTGCAGAACATCCTTCGTATCTCTAGTTGCTTTTCCAGTCTCCCTATTACTTCTGCAAGATGTGAAATTGTAAGAAAATCCATTTAAAATGGCTAAGGCATAAACCTGACTGCAATGCTTCCCAACAGTGTCCCATATATACCAGTAGCTCTACCTAAATGAATTTAGTAAGTAGATAATTAAACAGAATTATTGCGTGCAGTGACAATGATGGAGTGTGCAATATGGATTTTTCTCTCTGAGAAAAGTTCCTAAGAACCTGTGAGCAAAAAGTTGACCAACCAAGGCAAAAATCCCATTACAGTATTTGTTACACTTTTGATATGTCCTTAGAGTTTTCTCTTTTTCATCTGACTTTATAAGTAAAGATCCTTAAACAAAGCTATTCTTACACCTTTCTTTGGGCTGGTAATAGTATATTTTTTCTGCTTTTAGGCTAGTTGGAGTGATTTTCTTAAAATCTATTTTTTTTCCCTTCTTAGTATTAGAGCCAGATGAACAGCTAAGCACCTTACAGCTTCTCATTTATCTTCTACCTCCCTGTAACTGCGATACCCTGCACCGGCTGCTGCAGTTCCTTTCCACAGTGGCTGGTCATGCAGAAGACACCACAGACAAAGATGGCCAAGAGGTAAGTCCTGGTCACTTGTGTCATTTGACTTTGCTTAATTCATGATCTGAAATTAGATATTTAAAGCTGTGAAACAAACACAGTGGTGGCATACACTTGAAAAATGGAACAGATTTCATATTATTGCTGGCAGATTTGCCATTTAGTTGTTTACTGTGTTTTTAGGGATGCGAAAATGTAATTTTCATATGACTTAATCAGTGAAGCATCTACCACTTCCTTTGGGATATTCACAGCATCATAGACCTTGTTGTTAACTTCTAATGTTATTCATCCTTCCCCACTACTCCCTCTTCTTTTATCCTATTATATTCTATGGACAAAAAACAGCAAAAAGTTTCAGGCAGACAAGAGTGTGCATTTTCATTCTCTTTTCGTTCTCTCACGTTGTTTTCCTATATAACCTTTAGACTTAGCAGTTCACTTCTTGGCTCCCTTTAGCTTCACTGTGTGAACTGGGTAGTGAAGAATGAAAAATAAGGGAGAGGAACTCCAGCTGTGTCCTTGCAACTGACAGACCTAATCACTAGTTGGAATCAGGGTCCATCGTTGCTGTGTTCCTTCTGTTGCTTTTGGGCCAAATTCAGTGAGAGATTGGAGTGACCCACTCTGCGGAGACAAGAACACCCATAGCTGAGTGGCTGAGCTGTACTTCTGAACATTCACATGTGTGCATCTGCACCATTCACACTAGAGAAGATAAGAAAATCCAGGCTTCCCGTTTTCTACTAGAAAAATGCTTGAACTAGTAGGCTGCTTTGCCAAAGGTGGCGAATCTCTTAGCTTTGAGTGAGATGGATGCAGTCTGTCACTGCTTGGAAAAATTGTACCAGTTTATCTGTGGAAAAGACTTTTCTGTCATCTGAACAGCAGTAAAGACTACTTCTGAGGTTACTTCTGAGGCTCTTCTGAAACTCCTAAAGAATTTTGTCTTCCAGATGGAAAACCCTGATGAATTCTATCGCATTTGGACACCTTTTGCTGTTGGCTGGTTTTAACAATTGTCACTTTGAGACAGAGTTTTAGAGAATTTCTGCCTCAAGTGTTAACTTCCAATGTCACTTCAAGGCCTATTTCACTTTTAAATCCATTTTAAATGCTTTTATTTCTGCCTCAGCAAGGAGTTGATTAAACACCTACATCACTGTAATAAAGATATTTTTAAAAAGCAGCTCATAACAATTTTACTGTGCTTAAAAACATGTATAAGACAGCTAAGGTCGTGGTCCCTGTGGTCTTGCAAAGAGTTCTGTGTTGGTTCAGGAATATACCCACAAGGATCTTATTGCAGGGCTAGAGAATGCTGCTTGAAAGAGTTGGTTTGGCCCGACAGTTTTATTAAAGGCATTTTCATTCCCCTTAACAGTGCATCAGCTCTGCTACAGGTATTTTGGCAAGCCAAATTTATGTAAGCTGTCTTGGCAGTATTCTAAGCATCAGTAATACTATGTGCAATTGGATACCTTTCATAGATAATACAGTATTCTGCTTGCAATTATTTAAGCTATTCATGAATAATTAAGTGAATAAAGGCATACAGAGCAGGAGAAAGTACTTTATCAGACTGTTTGCTATCACTGGAAGGAAAACAGCCAGGCTTTGGCACACAGGCCCTCTTCACAGTTCCTTTCAAAAGCCCTTCTGTCACAAAGACGAAGATGAATGACTAACTTTATTAATATGTTTACAGCATTTTTTTCAGGGATGCCCCGAGGCTGCTCTTAAGAAAAGACTCGCTGTTTGTACAAAGAGCTTGCACATGCAGATCCAGGCACAGCCGGAGGCTGCCTCTGGCACACTTGAGGCACTGCGTGCCTGTGCCTCATTGGTGGCTTATTACCCTTATAGTGTTTAAAAAGCAGCTCACCCAAAAAACAGCCAGGTGCACAGTGGTGCACAAATAAGGGAGCGTGCTGTACTCACAGTCATACTAAGATGAATCTCTAAACAAAGAACCTACAAGGTTTTTATGAGTGCCCATGCACCTACGTAGTGCACGTCTTTCCAAGATTACCCAGTAGTCCTACCAATAAAAGAAGCTCCTTTTACTGTCATCTCTATGCTGTCTAGTTGTGCTCTTTAAAAAACAAACCAGCTGCTGTTAGTGCACAGTCATAAGCTTGGCTAGGGTATTTGGTAAATCCCCAAATAAAAAATAAATAAATACTACTTTGAAAAGATTAGTTTTGTACCACTCGTTTCTTCAAATGCTGATTCTACTGCCTCATTTTGGTGCCTCTTTCTGTCCTTTTTTAAAATTAATTAATTCAAAGGTAACTGAAACAAATGAAAAGCAACTCTCATATTTTTTGAAAAGCCTGCAAGAAATACTGCATCAACAGCTGAAATTCGCTTACAGTCTTATATAGTCAAACTGCTGGCATCTTCTTCTGCATTCCCAGAATAGCAACAAAGTGGAGACACAGGAAGCACATGATCCCTGCTTTTTGCTCTGTTAAAAGAGTACAAGGAGAAAAAAAGTAGTCTAATCACAAATATGAGGATGACAGTTTTCATTTAATAACCTGTATGGCATTTTTCAGATAATTGCTGACTAGTCTAGTATGTATTCCTAGCCTTCTACTTCCTCCAAAATCAGGTCACTATTATTTCACTGAGCAGAGTTATAAAAGTAGGAAAATAGTAAAAAAACCCCAAAATCCACCCAACAAGTAAACATTTGGTATGTCCTAGGAAACAGGCAAAAAGGCAGGAAAATACTAATGAAAATAACAAGCATGCTGCTTATTATCTAAACTGTTTAGACATGGAAAAGTATGTTTTTCCTCACTATATCTTTTTCAGATCATGTGTGTTACTAGAGAAAGCTAACAGTTTTCAGTATTTGTTCCTAAAAGACAGTAATATGCTGAGGTGGAGAAGTAGGGAAGTTTCCCTGAGTTCAGAAGTATATCCCTGCCAAATTTCTGGGGAATTAAGGGCAGGCAGCACTTCCACCCTCTACTCTTCCAATCCACTTGAAAATGTGTCCAGAAAATCCACAGCGCTTGTTGCAGAAATGTCCAAACGGGGTGTTTCAACATCTCTAAGAATTGTTCATTTTTTATTTGACTAGCACTCTGGTTTTGATGAATGAAGCATCTGCCAAATCGGGGGGAGAGAACGAGAGCGTGTGTGTGTGCGTGTGTAGATATGTGTATATGCATATCTGTATACATTAGACCCTGGAAGACCTCACCTCATTTATATTCTGTTTTCTAGATTACTGGGAACAAAATGACATCACTTAACCTGGCTACCATCTTTGGTCCTAACTTGTTACACAAGCAGAAATCTACAGACAAAGAATTCTCAGTTCAGAGCTCTGCTCGAGCTGAAGAGAGTACTGCTATCATAGCTGTCGTACAAAAGATGATTGAAAACTATGAAGCCCTTTTCATGGTAGGTGAATGTTTCATCACATTACTCCTATGCATTTTTAAGTTAAATGGGGAAATACCTGCTTGGTATTAAAGTAGACTAGGAGGAAGTAAACTGAGGAAACTGCATTGAATTAGGGTCATAGAACCATAGAATGCTTGTGTTAGAAGGGACCTTAAAGATCATCCAGTTCCAACCCCTTTCCATGGGCAGGGACAACTTCCACTAGACCAGGTCTTCAAAGACCCATCCAGCCTGGCCTTGAACACTGCCAGGGATGGGGCAGCCACAACTTCTCTGGGCAACCTGTGCCAGTGCCTCACCACCCTCATAGTGAAGATTTTTTTTCCTAAAATAATTAGGAATAATTGGTAGAAATATTATTTGGTCAATTAGTAGTAGTAGAAAAAGTAATCTGTTGTCAAGGAGAATGCTTTGAAGTAAACTATAGTGTTAAAAATGTGTTGCCTGGAACGGTTTCTATGTAGATAAGAGTATCTTCCTTAGAAGATTTCTGTCTGTGGAAATGATGAGGTTGGCTATTCACTTGTACACTGAACAATGTACCATCATTGCTCATTAGTTTTGAAGACAAGACTGAAAATAAGCTTTTCACCTCTTGGTTTTGGAAGTCAGAGAGACAGTTTCTCTGCAGGGAGTAAAAGATCCTTGGTTAAGGTACAGCCTCCCATACTGAAGACTTTCTTGTTGATTGGATGGGGAGGAAGGACAAACCTTTCTCGTTTGTCAGTTGGATAAGAGGAGTAAAACATGAACCTGGGTTGTTCCTCAGTTCCTTTCTGTTCTCTTGCTGAGGTGAGGAAGTTCATAAAAAGGATGATGACTTTGGATTTGCACATGTTGTTTACTTAAGATGTGGCTTAGTTAAATTGCATTCCTTCTGCCTAGAAGTTAACTGAACAGTTCATTCTGTGGCTTTACTTTTTCCTCTTTTTGTCTACAGAATTATAGGTCAGCTCAGTATGACTTGTTCCTGGAGAGAGCCCTGCCCTCAGGTAGCAGAGGCCAGTTAGACTTAGTGATGAGCGCTATTCTGTCTTCATTTTAGGAGGCATACATGTCTTAACCAGTAGTCTAGAAAAGGTGAAAATAGCTTTGGTTGTTGTCTCTTGAAAGTAAGCAGCACTGTATGATACACTGAGGAGATCAGTTTCCAGAGCAAGAGGAAGAATACTGTGAAACTTCTTTAGTGCTCCAGCAAAGCTGGGTGCTGGATACCTTGATGGGAGAAGGTGTTCAAGCCTGGACTGTGGGCATGTGGGACTGATGGCCACATAGTACTGTAAGGGGAAGGTGTCTACCAGGTTCTAACAGGGAGAAGAGCGTGAGAAAGCAGTCACAAGCTCTGCCTGTCAGTTTTAGCGCCAGATGAACTTCTTTGTGGTTTTCTCGTCTTTTCCATCGCGTTGTATTGCCTTTCATTGCATCCTTTGCTTTATTTTTATTCTTGCTCCCGTGAGACACTCAGCAGTATTTATTTATTTATTACTATTGTGGGGGTTTTTTTTAATGCTTTTCACAGTTTGAGAGAACGTCAGGTGTTAATTTTCCTTCCACAGCAGGAAAAGAAAGGGACAGAACTACTCTTGTGCGAAGGTCTTCTGGCTCACAGTGTGGATGACACTACCAAGTTAAAAATAATGCTTGAAGTTTTCTTATTGTTCTTTCTCTTTAAGAACATTTTACAGCACAACCGCATCTCAGCACATAATACTTAAGTACACATTCTGACTTTCAGTGTGGAAGCGGTGGGGCTTAGGGTTAGTCTAACCTACATATAGTCTCTTTTAACTGTGATGGATTTTTTCCTTTATTCCTTTATCTCTTCAGTGCTTGCATTTTCATTGGAAAGTTAAACAAAATGTGGGGGGAAAAAGAGGAGGGGCTTTTTTTGTTTTCCAGAGTAGCTTTTTAGATTGTGGAGGAAGATTAGAATCAGATTCCAAAATGAGAGGCTAGCTGCATGTAAGAGAAGGACAAACCTACCACAGACATTCTCCTGAAAGCTAAAACACATTCATGTGGAATGTATGGAAATGTCTACCAGTTGAGGGCCTCTGGGTGCTTTCCCTCATCCCATTGCCATAGTTTAACAAACAACATGGCAAGTTCTACCTGTTTTCTGGAGTAGTGTGTAGATTCACATATGATATTTGATCTGTAATATTGTGTCAAATTGCTCATGGTTCATGTTTTATAAAGGTTCTACCAGGGTCTACTTTCATCTTTTTCATGTTTTCATTGGCAGCACAGAGAGACTCATTGTATTCTGAAGATAATTAGCCCAGTGCATCATTTGGCAATAGATGCATCAAAAGGAAAAGACTTGTACATGTTATTGTAGTAAAACTCTGATCATTTGAAATCAGGCAGCAGCAGTTCATTTTCCAAACCCATAGGAGTGGGGCCAAACCAGAACTGCTGTTTGTACTTGACATTTATGCTACTTACAAAAGGAAAACATCTGGACTCAAGCATTCAGCTGTAGCTATAACATACAGTGTATTGCTGCTAAGGTGTTTTTTTGTTTGGGTTTTGGTTGGGTTTTTTTTTCCCCTGTTACTTTTGTGTATGGGGAGGTAGGTTATAAAACTAATTGGCTTTAGCACTGAAACTAGAACATTTGTGAAATGAAACCTAGGAGACCAGGATGTGTTGTGGCTCCCAGACCACAATATCACAACGATTCTGATGCATTGGTGGGTTAGGAAGGTTCTGTTTGTCAGGACAAGCTGGGACTGGTTTTATTAAGCAATTATTATTGACATCAGTAATATGCAAGCATGTGGATTTCATATAGAAGATGGATTCTGATCTTGCTTCATTGAGGTTAAGGCCTTTCATATCCAATTCTTGTCTGTTTCAGTGAGTCTTAGGAATACATGAAAACATTTTATGGGAATGTACAAAGGACTGTTCTTTGCCGGTCTCTGAACCGTGCCCAGTAGCTGAAACTGGGGAGGCACAACTCAACCCCACTTTGTCTCATTGCCTTTGACTTGGCATGGAAGATAGAGAAGAGCAGCTTGATCATGCATTTTCATTTACAAGCACCCAAATCCAGGCCTGCTTCAAGGAAGCACTGAAATTTCTTATTTTTACTGTTAAAAGCTACCTTGGCCTCCCCATTGCAGAGGCTGTCACATCAGTAGCAAGAGTCAGCACAAAGGAGGCTCTTCAAGTGTCTCTCCACCCTTCTGTATCTCAATAGATATGACTTATTTAATACCCAGCTTCAAAATCTCAGAATGTCTACTACTCTACTGCAGTCTTGACAACCCCAGAGGCTTCTGATCTGTCCCAGTATGTGCTCAACAGCTGTTATTCCAGCAGTGCCTTCACTTCCCTTCTGTCACTGAATTTCAACTATTACATTACCTTCTGCCAGTTAAAAAATTAATTAAACTCTGTAAAACTTTGAGATACCAGTAGTTCTCCACAAGCATATCAGGGTCCCTCTGGATGGCGTTCCTTCCCTCCAGTGTATCAACCGAACCACACAGCTTGGTGTCATCAGCAAACTTGCTGAGGGCACA